>OV651829.1:3538477-3672902 GCA_927349885.1 Psylliodes chrysocephalus | reverse complement strand
CAGTTTACAATAATATTCGATTAATAAACCAGTTTCGTGTTTTATTTCATATTTTAAATTTAATCAAGGCAAAAACTAATAAATCTAATTTAAAATTATTTAAACCGTTGAACAGAGAATTTAATTATCAGTCGATCTCTGTTGCCATTTAAAATTTTCAAGGGGGTAGCAAGGAATTGAAATTAATATAAGTTTTTTATTGTATAAATGTACTTCTTAGGAAATAAAAAATTGACCTTTACTGTACAGAAGTTAGTAGGGGGGGGGGGGGGGTAAAACTTTACGCTCGCACTTTATAGTAAAAATAGGAAAAATCGTATATCTTCCTAAGAAACTACGTACCATTATGATCTTTCTTTATCTAAGAAACCACTTAAAAGCTTTATACACTGCTTTTCAATGAAAACTATATATCCTAAATTATGTTTGACATATTAGTAAAAAAAAAATACAAGGAAACACGTCAAAACTAATATTCAGAGCGGTACATTTTGGCGTATTCATGATTGTAAATAGTTTAACCCTTTTACTTTTAAGACAACCCCCTTTTTTAATGGGATTTTAAAAAAGATTTTGAATTTTTAATAAGCTGATTCCAAAAATGTATAACATGAAGTGTATAAGGTGAATAGTTTAAGGTCTACAGGTAATAATACTGTCATGCGAGACATTTCGATGCCTTCATCTTTTCCGTTACACCAAGAATATTCTATCAAGTAGATCAACCTCCGAAACCCTCTAAGATACTTTCACTGACAACGCCAGTCGCAGTCAATCATTAGTCTGGAATTTACTGGACCCTTCGATAAATGATAACGAAATTACAAAATCTGGTGGATGCACCAGTATATAAACTGATGGAGGTGTTTATTCTTAGTCGCAAGACGTCTAGAATCTTCGAAAACAAGTCTGAAGCACCACATTTTAATATAAATAGTTTTAGTTAATATATCGTTCTGTTCACATAAATATTGTCAATATAAATTATGGTATAAGTAAGAGATATAAATTAGTGTCTCGGAGTACTTAAATAAATAAACGTTACAATACTTTAATGTATTGGCCTACATATTTTGAGTAACACTTCTATACTATTGTACTAATAATAAAAGCACATACTAATAAAACAGTATAAGTAGTCTCTTAATAGATTTATTAAATTCAAATTTATCCCCAATTCCTTGAGCCCGCCACTGATCATTGAGGAGAAAAATCGTGAAAGTAAAAAATAATTTCCAGGTACAAATTAGTCTCGAGGGATTTTTAAATTTTAGTTTTATGGCGTAGTAAAGTTTGTAGGAAGTATTCATTTCTTAGATGTAACTCGTAATAGTTTCATTGAATGAATAAATATGAGAAATTATAACAGAAACAGAGTCGAACTTAGGGTAAATTTAGGGTAACAATAAAATCGCTGATCGGACTAACCATAAAACTAAACGAGATAAATAAAATCAGACAATAAAAGATTTGAGATTAGACAATAACTGTGACAATTTTAGTTCCATTTTTGAGACTCTAGTCCCGCCCCTTTCGTCATGCGATCCAAAAAATAGGAATAACAATGCAACACAAAATCGTACACAACTTCAACGAAGAAGCGCTGCAATTACTGGACAAATCTACACTAAACGGAAGGCTCGAAAGGAAGAAGCCATTTGAGCTAGTGCAGTGAACGTTAAGAGTCATCTTCCAACCGATCTCTTATTTAAAATTATCAGGGAGTGCGGGCCGTTGCAAATTTCACACTTGACGAAGACGGGTCAATAGATTGTTTATTTATTAGTTTTGTTGTTGTTGATAGATTTCAGTACGAAGGGCGCCACATTACGGTTAGAAAAATGTTACTTGAAGAGGGCCAGGCCGTGCGCGATTAATAACTTATTTTTTGACTTTTTTGAAGAAAAACATTTTAGGACAAAGTTAAAGATTTGCAACAGAGATTCATATAATTAGATTTTCCAAATTATTTCTTATAACGACATGATTAGTGTCTTAAAATACGTAATATTGTCCCCTTTTTCGATCTTGAATAATAGGAATGTTTAAAAAAAATAATTTTGTTCTTATACGTCCCTAGAAATACGTTTTCTTTCATCACCTGCACAAGCAGTTTTAAGTAATTTTGAAAAGTAAAGTTGTAATTGCACGAGCTTAACCGCTGTTTTTGGCTTAAAAATTCAGGCGGAGGATGGCCCTGTTAGTCCTAGTGTAAAAGGAAGTAATAAATCGTCACGCCAACTTGTGATGCTTTCCTATAAAAACAAGACTTTTAGAATAAAATAGTGGGTTAGTCAATAATGACTAGTAACAATACTCTGACAAAAAAAAATAAAAAACAAAACAAAAATAAAAAAACAACAAAAATAAAAAACAAAAAAAAAAATAAAAAAAAAAAACAAAAAAAATTATATATATATATATATATATATATATATATATATATATATATGTATTCAAATGTTATATAGGTACAAGATATATAAACATTCGTGAGGAATTTTTAGGTAAATGTTAGTACATGAAATTTAATAAAAAAAATAATTAACATTTTTATTAGCATTTAAACAAATACATTATAATATATGATAATCTTTCTTGAAATAAAAAAAAAGCTTATACAAAAATACAAGCTCTTCACAAAAGAAAACTGCAAATTCTAGAGCTCGTGTTATGTCGATTTTAAGTAAATCGCTTTATCGAAAAATACGAGTAAGTAAAATATTGAACGATACACTTTGAATATGGCCAGAGCTGGGCAGTACTCAAAATTGTAATCGAGTACTCAAAATTGTAATCGAGTACTCAAAGTACTCAGTAATTGGTACTCGTAAGTACTTTTATCCTGATGCGACTCATACTAAATAAAAAAAAAGTGCATTTAATAGTCTCTTAAAAGCACTGAAATGTGATGCCGTTTTGTAATTATTATGTAATCTTTAAATATTCATTAAATTTCTGTTAGTACTCGTATACTGTTAAAAATAGTACAAGGTAATTCTAAAAAATGTAAACTGAACTATTATAATTAGAGGTAGATAACTTAAAACTAACACAGGATACAAATTGTCTTGTCAATTGGTAAATAAACATTTGGATGTATAAACCATTCATAAAATTTGTATTTAAATGATTTTTATAGCATTTTAACATCAATACAAGTAATGGTCTATTGACTTGTATGTAGTAGAGGTGGTAACAAAAATAAAAAATCAGATTTTCCTTGTAAAACATTGAGTTACCATCAAAATAGTAACCTCGACAGAACTCGACAAAACATTTTTCTCAATGTATTTTGAAGATGGATGTTTTTCTATAGTATTAAGAAACTGTTAGCGGCCGAATCTAAGAATATTTTAAAAGATAATTTTTTTTTTTTTTAAAAAAATCGCAATCAACCAAAATAACAAATTTATGCTACTTATTAAATTACTATTACTACAGTTTTTATCCCGCCAGAGGGCGCTAAAATAAACACAATGGCTATTCACATTGCTGAATTCCCAATAAAATTACCTTTTCTATGACATGTCAGACTTTCCATATTTAAGTTGTATTGGTTATAGTGTCGAGAATGACGTATGACAGTTGAGGATATGATAGAAAGGTGTCCCCTTAGAATAAAAATAGACCTGTCTTAGCTTTTTTAAATTCTCTTTTAAAATATTCTTAGATAGAGCCGCTAACAGTCCTCAAATCAGACACCTTCTATATTTAGGGTGGGTTTACCAGTGTATGGCTAAATGGTTTGCTTCCGTAGCCAATAGTTATCAATAACTGGAGGCTAAATTAAAGCGTTTATCCGACCTTCAAACAACAAAGCCGACAGCTAGTTATAAGTTAAATTTGGCAACATTGTTCCAGTTAAGTAACTCCAGACAAGATCGCCGAAGTTAAAAAGTTGCTGTAAGTTTACATAAATATAAACATTTTCTTAAGAAGTATTAAAAATTTTAAGAGTAATGAAAGATTTAACATTTCTCTAATGGGTTAAAATACATTTTAACATAAAACTTAAGAAAAAAATTAATATAACATACAAAAATGATTTGCGTTGAATTTGAAGTAAAAAAGAACTTGACGTTTTTCGGTTATAATGAATTCAAATTGAAAAAATGGAATTGCTATATTCTTTTCTACTTATTTAATACAAATAAGTTACTTTTTACATACACAGGCATTTTCTGGAAAAGACCAAAATTTCGTAAATATCTACTGTTTACCTGGTAATTGATTCCGAATCTATATACGGATAGCGATATTCTTTTTTTGAACATACCTCCCCCACTAATGCATTGAATGCAGCCTCATTGTTTCTAATTCATAAAAAATCGAAAAAATGAACGAATGGTATTATGTTGCTATGTAAGCGGGACAGCTGTTCTTTCTTCCTCGCTGAAATGGGCTAAATTATACCACGGCATGCAATTTTTTTGCCATTCATTCTCTATTGAACGCACGAACGGCGAGTTCACTACTTCAAAAGTCCTTATTTTTCAAAAACGTCGCCGGAATTCATTAGCGGTGAAAGAATGTTGGATCTTTTCAACAATATCCGGAGCTACTACATATATCGTCCAATTTCATTACAAATGATAAAAGAAAATTCTGCGGAAACTTAATTTGTGCTAACATGCAATAAGGCAAAGTTTCACATTAACGATTTCTTGCTATTTTGTGGATGTTTTTAAAAGAAAGTTAAAATAACTATTAGAAACTCGTTTTCGATAAAGAATAGCCGTGGTTGCAAGTAGTTAATTTGTAAATTAAAGGTATAAACTCTAACAAGAACGCAATAAAAGCATTAAAGAAAATAAACAAAAACAAGTCAATTTGAAATGGTTTAAAATTTAAATGTACACAAAATAATATACATAAAAGTGGGAGAAGTTAGACATATGCATTTATACCTGGAAACATATTTAATTATTTGGGGCCCGCGGTAGGGACAGGAAAAGAAAGAGTCAAAGAAAATATCCTCCAATGAAACCAAGCTTATAGTAGAAATAGAAATGTTAAAAAAAAGTGAGCAAAAATATCGTGGGCTAACTGCCAAAAGTGACCAAGTCAAATTTTATGTGATTTGAGTTAATATGTCCGAGTCACTTATTAAAGACAGATCTATAAAAAAAGTCACCCAAGTCATATTTACACTGCCTGAAAGTACTAAATAAACTCAATCAATATGACTTGGCCATTTTTTATTTGGTAGATCTGACTTTACCAAGAGATTTGGTCATATTAACTCAAATCATATAAATTTTGACTTGGTCACTTTTGGCAGTAAGCCCACGATATTTTAATAAAGCTTTATAAGAAAATATGTACCATTAGAAACAAAAATAATGAGCCAAAAAGAAGAAGACCTGAAAATAGTAATAAATGCAGAAAATAGGCTATAAAACAATAATGAAATGAAGTAGGAGGAGAAACCATTATAGCTATAAAATAACAATTTTCAAAAGTAGAATTTATCAATACCTAAACATCTATTTTTTGAAAAATTTGCTTGGTAATACAAAAACGGATGAAAATTGTAGACTTCTTTCCAAATTTGCTCCATCATTATAGTTTTCGAGGTAATTTGAATACGTCATTATCATAAAAGTATCTGACTAATACCAGTAATTAGCCGTCAGGTACTGGGATTGATTACGTTTTAATAGGGTCATTTACAAAACATAATTTTTAACCTAAACGGATTAGTAAATTCGAAGAATAATTTATTTTGAAGGATTACTTAAAACGATCCAAATGTAAGATGATTAAATATATAATGCGTGTATAGATTTGGAGTAGTTTCTGTGAAATTGTAGTAATATTTTTCTGATATAATTAGGTTTCCAATAAGAAATATTCCTATTCATTACAATATATGGAACCGTCGCTATGCCCTGATCAGGCTCCAAACTAACTTAGACAAACAACAACAATGGATCAAATACCACCTTTAATTTGGATCATAGAGATGATTCCAAGTTTTGGGACAAATTCCAAATCATCACTGGTCAAAAAACCAAAACACATTCCCACATATAAGTTGACGGTGAAATACACACGAGAAAGACTTAGCACACCAGACACACCATGAAGCCATTTCAGAACCCCTGGCAACCTCAACTTTGACGACTGTTTCAGACACGAGAACGAACTCAATGTCCATCAGACACTTGCCGCTACAGGCAAAAACACGGCCTCAGGGTCCGATTCCACACACTTAAGAACGCTGAAACATCTTCCTAAAACCATGTTTCCCATCCTTACCCTACTCCTGAACGCCTGCCTCTCCTTTTCCTACTTTCCACTTGCATGGAAATCCTCCAACATCATTATGATTCCCAAACCAGGCAATTATCCCAAATCCTTAGATTCATACCGTCCTATCTCTCTCATATCTGTACTAGGTATTCTTCCTGATCTTCTGCTCAAAGAAAGAATGAATCTGTGACTTTTATAAAAAGCTAAACATAATTCCTCAATCCCTACAAGGTGTTATACCTCCATAACTCCACTCAGGATGCAATTTCCTCACTTCATACTACTGCGGCCACTGTCGTAAACTCTCTCCAAATATCTTCGGCCGTTCTTCTCGATGTTCAAAAAGTCTTTGATCAAGTTTGGCATGCTGGACTAGTCAAAACGCTCATGAACATAGGTCTCCCCCTCAATACTTATACACTCATACCTCACTGACAGAACTATCACAGTCAAAGTAGGCAGACCCATTGACCCCATTTGCTGGAGGATCACAGTGCTCTGTCCTAGCCCCTCTCCTATACCTCATATACACTCACGACATTCCACATCCAAAGCATCCATCGTCAAAATGTCTTATCTACGCTCTATGCTCTCTCTCACACAATTTGTGCTTTTTAAACATTCAAACTTACAAAGAGCCACCCAGCATCCCCAAAATGTTAATGTAAATCCTTCGGGTGTTAGAGACTCGGTAAACAGACTAAAGTTGACTAGTTGGGAGTGCGATTATCTCGTAAGCTCAACTGGTCCTCGGATATCCAATGCACTCTCTATAAGATGCGAGGGCGAGCCAGTCTACTTGGAACTGTGTGTGGAGAAATTGGACGATGCAACCCAAACACTTTAATTCACACTTACAATTCATTTATTCGCCCTGCTGCCAAGTACAGAGCAGTGCCTTACTGCGTACTTCCAACACATCTTGCCCACAAACAAATCACACTCGAGAGATGTATACTCCGACGATGCCAACATCTTTTCTCTCTCTCTCTCTCTCCCAGCTGAGAAGTTTTCGAAAACATCTGCAGCACCCCCATTCTCAAATGTTTCCAAACCCTCAGGAAACAATACGTCTCTCGCAATCTGAAAGGCACACTGAACCACATATTCCCAAAACACTCTACAAACCCCTTGACGCCCAAGGCACCTCTCACTATTTTGCAAACCGAGAAGAAAACTCCCACAACGTAACTTAAGATTACTCTCTGACTCACAAGATCTCCCACTCACCGCTGAACTCCAGGATCTGTTGGACTCAGTCCCATTATTTATAAGATAAACCAACCCATCCCAAATACTACTATATTGTACAGTATCGTGATTTAGGTTTTGGTGCTTTCCCTAAATCATATTTCCCACCTTATACTAAGAACTCGTCCATATTTAAGGTTGGAAATAGTAAAATTGACGATATTATTTTGGGAACACAACCTGCCACACGTGCCAACACTTAGGACATATGTAATCAGGGTATACCACTCTGAAAAGGAGGATAACCTTATAGCAGGGGTATTAGGAAAATAAAATGTCCTAGAAAAATATAAAACCAAACTTAAAATGAAGCATAAAAAAGTATAAAAAAGTAATGAATATATCATATCTTAAAAACACAGAATGTTAGAGAGTGTATGTGTCTTGCAACCACAGCTTTTGACTGCAGCTTCTCTTCGAGAATACAGCGACATCTTGTTAATCTTTTTGTGCCATTACAAAAAGCTGCAGAGGAATTATCTCAAAACTGGAAAGATACCCCAGGGCTAACTCATTCGAAGGCGTTTATTCATAATTCTTTAATCCATCCATGAACGCTTATGCTCAGATCCGTAGAAAGGACATATCTATGTATTTCATGGGACTAATGATAGGACATTGTCGTCTGCATATCCACATGAGAAGAGTAGATCTACAGAAAACGTAGGACAGTCAATTCAGCCCGCCGACTTTAAACAAGTCTTAGCCAATTTAACCATGGCTTTCATCAAAAGGTGCGGCTTGTACGGTCAACCATAATTAGACATGAGCTACAATAGATCCATCTAGATTGCTGTGGAAGGCGATGAGACCATCCCACTCATTTTCAACCTAGTGTAGACTAATGTGCCGATCAATAATCATTTGGATAACGGTTATTTAAAAAGAACAAAGCGCCGTGCTGAGAGAAGGGAACCAAGCGTCGAGGTATACTTCAATTCAAATTATTTCATAAAAAATGTAGAAGTCTCACAGTAACTCTTGTTGCCATCCACAGGTAAGAGAACCAAGCACCTTGTAATTACATTTTTCTATCGTTATCTGTACGGTTCTGTTTATATTTTACAAACGCGTTGATTAGATATAGGTACATATACAGAGTGTTGCATGACGTACTTCACAAATTGAAATAGTATATTCCTGAGTTAATTTCAAACAAAAAATGCCTATGAACAAAATATCCAATTATCCATGGTTATCGAGCTATATATGTTCAAAGATCAAAAGAAAAATTAACGTAATATGACCTTGTGTTCGAATATGTCGAAAAAGCACTGAATTTTTGGAGATTTAGAACATGTCAGTACAGAGATCGTCGCCGATACTCCCTTTCTACAAGTAGCTCGCGAATTACCATTACAAAATCTATAAAATGTACAGTATGTCGACATATTATTCATTCGAAAACAGCACAAGTATGTTGCAAATTTAGATTTATCACAAACAGAAAACGTAGTTACATGTATAGGACTGACTAGTTAAATGACGTTTAATTGTTGATAAAGAAACAACTAAAAATTTTATACTACGTTAATTTATCTTCTGATCTTTGAACGCTTGTAGCTCGGTAACCATGGATAATTGAATATTTGTTCATAGGACATTTTTGGCTTGAAATGAGCACATAAATATATTTAAGTTTATACAGCACGTAATGCAACACCCTGTAGAAAAATGTTTTACAGTAAAAATATATACCTGTCTTCAATCTCGGTAAAAACATTCAACGCTTTGCGACCTGAAGAACATATTATTAATCAATTTTAATGGTATTTCTAAAGAAAAATACTTTTTATATTTTATATTTTCACATTTTTGATCTATAGTATATTGAGGTCATCTTGTATTCTTTGACAGTCACCAATATTTTTCACATACCTATCAAGTAATAAAATGACCACAACTATTTCTGCTAACTTTCTTACTGAGATTTGAGATTGAATTTATCAAAAGCTTCGCTAAAACATATGTAGATATAACAAACTTGATAATATTTTATATCAACACATTAAAAAATTGACTCAATTAGTCTAACATAATTTGGAGCTAATCAGTAATAATTATAATGATGAAGTATCGAAAAAAATGAGGCGTTCCTCAGAATTAGAAGGAGAAACAAACTAACATGTAGAAACATTATTGTTATTGCTTTGTAAAAAAAATGTAGTTTAATAAAATTTTTAAATACAATTATAAACCCTCATCTGACTGCAAAAAGTGACACCTCGTTTTTTGCTTGCTATTTGTATTTAGGTACAGGGAATGGGGCAAACAACATGTACTATGTTCCGGTGGTAGGAGATGTCATGTAACCTGTCAGTTAATAGTAAAGTTCCTTAACGATGAATTTTTCTATTTTGGTTGGGCAATGAAATAATATGCTTCTAGACATCTACAACAATAAAAAAATCCTTTGCAAGCATTTTCTATCGCCCGGTTTTACTACTTCCGGTGTAGGGATTTTGGCCACGTGACCGGATATTTGTGTTTTCCAAAAAAATTCGTGATATAGCTTAAAGGCGATTTTTCTGAACTTAAGATGATATTGCAGGCATTTTTTTTTGAATCGACGAAAGGGTTGATACGCAAAAAAAACAAATTTAAAATAGGTGTAAAAACGAAATTAAAAGTCGAACAGTGGTTTAATTTTTTTTTATAGTAGTTTTACCATAGTCACCATGAATTAAACTATTTTGACACGTTTTTCACGAAAGCTGGGGGTGAATAAGAGAATGAATGGAGTAAAATTGCCCGAGGGCAATATTCTTAGTTGAGAGTCATACAAACATTTTGGAAGCAATCAAACCTTTTACAAAATAGTTCAACCATTCAACCATCTATTCGCCCCGAGTTTTCTAGAAAAAAATATTAAAATATTGGTGAATGGGATAGAACTACTGAATAAAAAAATGCTTAATTGAGAGTCACACAAACATTTTGATAATAAATTACTTTTCGAGTTTTGGTCCCGATTTTACACCTCAAATCTTAAGTTAAAAAAAAAACATGTTCAAGCTATATCTCGAATTTAGTTGAAAAACACAAATATTCGGTCACTTGGCCGAAATCCCTACACCGAAAGTAGCAAAACAGGACGAAAGAAAACGCTTGCAAAAGGATTTTTTATTGTTATAGAATCACATTATTTCAATGCCAGCAAAAAACGAAAAAATTCATCGATAAGCAACTTTACTTTGAATTTGACATGTTACACGACAGCTCCCACCACCGGAACACAGTATGTTATTCACCCCCTCCCCTGTACCAACTGCAAATAGCAAGCAAAAAACACGATATGTAATTTTTTTGCAGTTAGATGAGGAACTATTATTGCAGTTTAAAAATAGAAAAACTATAAGAATAGGAATCTATCATAGATACAGCGATTTGTCATTGCGGTTGCGCGATTATATAACAACCACTATTTCACTATCTTAGTATTTCACTTTGCGTCTCTAATAAGTAAAAGGACGTCGAGAAACGGGAGCTGGAGCATATTTCAGTGTCAGGGACAGGACGCGGGAAGCGATCGGAAAGCGTGGCAAGGGCAGGAAGGAAGGGACATGCGGGTCCAACGACAAGGAGGCGGAACACAACAGTGAAATATTCAAAGCGTCTAAATAGTCCTTCTAAGTTGGCTTTCTCGGTCCTCTACAGACATGTCGGATGTATAAAGTATTGTATGGAAATCAACGGGCTAGCCCGTCCTTTCCGTCGTCAATGGTCAAATATGTACAACCACTGTCGCGTTGTTGTCAAGTTCTTTTTTAGAACCATTGTGACAAAAGCCCGAATTTAAAGCACAAAACTATAGTCCATCCAGGATTTCTTTTAACTGTTTGCGAATCACCAGCAATATTGGTATAACAAAAGATTCCCTATATTATATTATGAAATAAGTATAATACCGTTTTGTTTTTTTACTTTCCAATTTAGCATTTTTTTATGTTTAATAATTAAATTTATTTGTTTTAAGTAAATTTATTTGTTTAAAGTAAATTTTATAAGTAGTTTTTAGACTTACAGAACTTCCGTAACTTAAGTACTACTCTAACCAAGAAAATACTATACTGAATGTCCTAAGTAACCGTATACAAGCAGTGGCGTACCGGAAAGGCCCACATGGTCTGCAATGCAGGGGGGGGGATCCGGGGGGCTTCCGCTCAGCCTCGACCTCGACTAACTCGAGCAACCTTTTTACATAGTAATAACTATAATACTTATACTTAATTTTATAGCGGCAGAATGTCTATACAAAATCTTGCGTCGGAGCTAATTTAAATAAAAAATCTCCTATATGTTAGCCTGCAAAAACTTAACAGTTTTAAGGAATTTTCTGATTTCATTTTCGAAAAAAATCAATTTTTGATTAGTAATATACCTGAGATTTGTACCGAATTTGAGTTGTTTCTAGTACTGCCTGTTACATCGGCTCAAGCAGAACGAACATTTTCAAAACTGAAACTAATAAAAAGTTTTGCAAGATCGACAATAGGTGAATCGCGTCTAAGTTCATGGGCATTAATTTCTGTAGAAAATGCACGGGTGGTAGAAGGCATATACTTAGACCAAATAGTTAATACATTCGTTTTGCTTTATACACAAAAAAATAGTTTTTTTCTTTACTTAAACCAATCTGTAATGCGATTCAAATCATAATAATAATAACAACATTTTTAGAGTTAATGTGTTTTATTTATTTTTGTTACAATTTTGTGTTAGTAATGTTTATTAAATAAAGTTATATCTTATGTTCTGTAGTTTTCCAAACCTAAAACAGAACTCATATTGCCCATGCCCATAAATTGAATTTAGTACTTTAATGACGCTATGAATTTTATTAATTATAATTCTTATTCTTCAAAAAGTCGAAAGAAAAAATCAAAATATAAAGTTGAGGTCACACCAAATTTATAAACCGATTTGAAATATCACCGTAGACAGTAGGTTCGGTGTCACCCAGTATAGGCAGTATTTTAATTTTTTTGATGTAGAGGGGGCCATTGAAAAAAATTGCAGGTGGCCCCTGAAGATCTTGGAACGCCACTGTATACAAGTAATATAAAGAGTTAAATCAAAATTTTTGATATTACAATATCCTTATAATAATGTTTTCAAATATCCTTTAAAATAAATATTTCATTTAGTTTTGCAACCCCACCAAAAGTACGTTACTCACGAAGAAATAATAACGGTAAAAAACTTTTATAGTGTAGTTATAATTGAGAAGAAACATTTTTAATTTTTGAATTAAAACAGCATTTAGAATGCACATTCTATTTCGGTATTTTACGTTTAATTTTGAGTTATTTTATGACTCATTATTAATAAAATCTGGGCTGTACCAAGGCACCACTTTTTCTAGGAAGGAGGAAGAAGAGAAAATCAACTGAATTGTTTTTATGTATATTAAGTAAAAAAGTTGGTACGGTAGGTGGATTTGGAGGAAGTGTCTCCCCCTACCTCCCTTGGACTCGGTCCTGAACGAAATACTCTATATTATATTGTAAGCTTGATGCTGGTTGAAACTAGTTAACTACCACCCCACCTTTTGTTATTCTTTGTCTATTTGTTTACAAGGTAGAACTTTTTTGAATATGGGTAGCAGTACATTCTTAAAAAAGATCACCATTTTTTTAATTTAGTCTTGTGCATTATTTAGCATATGTGTCCCTCAACGGGCCTTAGTGTTAAAAGTAAAATAAAAACAGTTATTAAAATAGCATGTCATAACAAAAAACTTTATACCTAGGTATATACATACTCAAATTCCTCAATTCCTCGCGTAATCAATAGTCGTCGAAGTATTTATTGCTCTAAACAGCATTCAAATAATTTCGCTACCTTATATCGGATCCCCTGTAGCTACAGTTGCTATATGTACATAACTATCCATCAGTATGTAAAATGCAAATATGATTGATACCTACCATGCGTTACCGTACTTGCCTCAAGCCTAATTTTAACAGGTTGAGTAAGCAGTCGAATTTCAATATTCTCTTCCACTTGGTTTGAGAAATCCATGCATGAATTTTCCAAAAACCTAAAGGGCATATTTTGCTATAATTTTTAAAAAAACAAATACTGCAAAATACTTATTGAGAATGAAAATTTTAGAAGGCTATGAAACACAGAAGCGTCATGTTCATTTAAATTGTTAGGATTCCCCACTCGACCATTCACTGCTGGGTTCTAACTAACAGTGCTGTTCCTAAAGTGGCGCTGGGAAACAGTAACAAACCTTACACAGAACACGAGGATAATGGTCTTAGTAGTCGAAGCCGATGACACAAAAAAAAAAACTCGACTTATTCGAAATATCGAAATCGTGCAGATGTCCTTAAAAATTGAGATGTTTGATTTTCCCAGAGAGCATCAGATCCTGACCAATTGTCTAACAAAAAAGAATCATAGAAATCGGACAACTTAGTAAAGAATTATCGCTGAACATACATAAAAACAAAAATTCCGATGAATTGAGAACATCCTCCTTTTTTGAAGTCGGTTAAAAATGAAGAATATCCACATTTCAATGAGAATATCTCGAAAACCACTGACTTTATGAGTTCCCAACATAAGTACATGCTTTATTTAAAAAACATTAAAAAATGTAAAAGCATAGTTCAAAAAAGTTTTTGAACAGTGGCGTAAAATTTAAAGGGGATAAAAATGTTATCCGTGCCATAGTTAACTGATTGTTTTGCTGATAGATGTATTTTATGATAATAAAAAATGTTTACCAAATTTAGTAAAATTATACCGAGAAATAAAAGAATTATAATCATTAACAATTTTTGATTTTTCAACTTTTTTCAACTTGAAAACCCTATATTTTGGAAACCAGTAATATTTTATCTAAGCATATTTCGTTTAATCGTCTTATTTTTGATCAGTTGTTCTGTGTCCCATTCTTAATAAGACATATATAACAATGGTAACAGAAAAGTGAAAAAGTCTAAAAAAGGGCCAAGTGCGAATCGGACTTGCGCATGAAAGGTTTCGCACCATTGTACAAGATTTAATATTATGTAGGTACCTTTTAAATACCTTATTAAGATTGAGCAAAAAAGCTAAAAAACACGTTTCTAGTAGGGGAGTCCCCTTTAATTATTTATTTATTTTTGTTTTCATTATTTGTTGTTATAGCGGCAATAGAAATACACATTCTGTGAAAATTTCAACTGTCTACCTATTACGGATCATGAAATACAGCTCGCTAACAGTCAGACGGACAGACGAACAGCGGAGGCTTAGTAATAGGGCCCCGTTGGTTATCCTTAGGGTACGGAAACCTAAAAAAATTACAGAAGACAAATAGTGTAATAAGTTATAGAGAAACTTTGATAGTACTGAACGGTTATGGGCATTTTTATCTAAAATAGCAACAATTGACGAAATCAAGAATCATATAGAAAAATGTACCTAAAACATCAGCATACTTCCAAATAAGGGAATTACGTTACATTCACGACAATTCTTCATCAGATATGGTAATACAAACTCTATGGAGATAACACAACACCCACCATATTGACCCGATTTAGCAATATGCAACTGTTGGTTATTTTATGGGGCATAGAACGTTTTTTTCTAGGGAGGCGATAGATTGTTCTAATATTATCATTAAAATTTTATTCAACTTATTTTACAAATACTTAGTTTGCTTTTGTATTTCCGTAGAATGTTTCTCGTTATGATTTTGACAGGTGTTCAGACAATATTTATTCCAAACGTTTCTTTTCTAGCTATTATGTAGGTATAAAAGAGAGACGTTTACCAATGACGAAAGTGATAGAAGGATCTCGATATGGGCGAAGTCCTATTACAAGAGTATCAAATGTTTAGGGCCAGACCTAAATATTTAATGACGTTTTGAAGAATCTTTTGTTAAAATTTAATAATAAACTAAGACAATTTTATTTCTGAGCTTTAAATCATGCTGACATTAATGTAATTGTAGACAAAATGTCATTAATTTATAAGGAGTAAGAACATTAACAGTAAGTTACAGACAGGGACGTATTTATAATTTTTAAAGGGAGGGGTTTGAACATAACTGTAATCCACAGAAAAATTAGAGTTAGCGTTTCCAAAACAGTTATTTTTCGTGTTGTAATTTTAAAACGTGGGTATTCGGCTAATAGTCTCTAATCTAATCTAAACGATACTGGAGCCAATCCTGATGTATTTTCTTGTATTGTGTATCTTACTAAGTAGCTTAGATTACAATTTGTGTTATAACAATTGTTATCGTAGTGTGTGTTTAACAATAATTATATTGTAAAAGAAGAGTCGGGGCTCATCTGCCTTCCATGCAACAAACGATGGCGATATACCGGTATGCTCACCTCAGTAAACACTATTTTGATATTTGAGGCTTCTACCTAGGGCTTGGTGACAATCGAATACTATGCTAGACTATGCCTGACGTAATACATGGTTTCTCTAAAGTTATACTACATTTCACCAATTTTGACGTGTACCTGCAATATTATATGTCATATTTATAGTTTTATTTTTCTCGTATACAAACGCATTCTACGTCTATGAGTGAAAAAATGCGAGCAGTCGACCAGTCCGGTCATTTTCTAATCCCTTAAGTCCCGCTCTGGCTTATTCGAGCCTTTTACGGTCCCCATTTTCCCATAACCAAGAATGTTCGATGATATAAGTCAAACTCCGAAATCTTCTAAAGATACGCCTATGGAACCCGACAGTCGAACTAAATCAATCTGGAATCCACTAGACCAGTGGTTCCCAAAGTGTGCGCCGTATAGAGTAAACAGGGGAGCCGCGAGGAAACCAAACTTAGGTATTCGCTTTGCGGTTACAAAATAAACAATTTAAATCCCGCTACTTGCGTGGGTCACTCGCCAGAAGGACCCGGGGTCATAAAAGCTGATGAGGACTTTTTTTTAGAAGTTCACCAGAGAGACCCGGGGTCATGTAGGACCTGCTCTTTTCTTTTAGAAATTTCTGTTTCGTAAATCTGGCAACCCTAGTGCGCCTAGACAAAATACAGTCTGTTCGCTATACTTACGCGGGTTTCGGATTAACAAAATTATGCAAATTAGTCATTGACAACCAGTTCCAATAAGCCTCTTCCCAAGAAATTAGGTAAAATTGCCCTAAAGGTCAGATTTAAATTAAAATAACATTAGGGTAGGTATTAAATTTGTTACAAATATTGCAGTTGAATTGATTCTTTGCAAGTGTTGACATTGTATGTATGTTGTAAATTTAGTGGAAATTTAAAAAATGCCTAGACCTGTGTTATATGTACATAGTCTAATTTGTAGTGTACATAAGTATTTTACGGATGAATAAGAAAATGGCGGTCCTTTAAAATCGGTAATGTCTGTACAACAACGCGTATGCGATGCTCTAGGAATTAGTGAAACCAAATTAAGAGGAGTATTACAAAATCACAATAGTGAACTGCCGAAAGAAGATCATCGCAAAACTCGCCCATCATTGAAAACGAAAGATATTCCAGATGGAAAGAAATTTGAAATTCGTGATACCATTTATCGAATGAGGGCCAACAAGGAACATGTGACCTTAAATACAATTCTCTCGGAATTAATAGATAGACAATTTGACGACATTGGCAGAACAAGTTTATGGCAAGTGATACATAACTTGGGTTTCAAATTTCAAAAGGAGGATAACAGAAAGGCCCTTTGTGAAAGAAGTTCTGTCGTGCACAAGAGAATTAACTTTCTAAGAAAATATTCTAAATTTAAAGAAGAAGGGGCGAATTTTATATATTTAGACGAAACATGGATATTTTCTAGGGGTGAAACCAAGAGAATATGGCAAGATGATAACGTAGTCCATCAAACATACCGATGGAGAAGGGAAGCGACCCATAATTTTACATGCAGGAGGGAAATCGGGTTTTATGGAAGGTGCTGATTTAATATTTTCATCTAAATCAAAATCCAGTGATTATCACGATAATATGAACACAGAAATGTTTGTAAAATGGTTGCATGAAAAACTTCTCCCAGGTTTAAGTGAGCCCAGCGTAATTATTTTAGACAATGCACCTTACCATTCTGAAGTATTAAACAAAAGTCTAACGAATTCTTGGACTGTTGATAAAATTAAAGAATGGTTGACAAAGGAACATATACCATTTCCTCAATATATATTACAATCAGAATTATTACGCTTGGCAAATATACACCCAAAACCAAAAACCTTTGTTGTGGATCAGATTATTGAAAGTTACGGTCATCAAGTTTTACGTCTGCCACCGTATTATTGCCAGTTTAATCCCATCAAATATATATGGGGAATAGCAAAACAATATTATGACAACCATATTGGGCCTAATGGTTATAGTGACGACGCAGTTCGGGAAACTTGGCAAAAAGCACTTTCAATTGCAACTCCAGAAGTGTGGCAGAACTGTATATCCAAGTGCGAGAAACTAATAGAAGATTGGTGGACTCGTGAAAATAAAATAAACAAAATAAGTCCAATCATAATAACAATTAATGGTGATGACAGTGATGATGATGGCGATTATGATATTTTGGATGATAATGACTTGATTTTCATTTTTGTTGGCAAGTTCAATTTTTTTATTTTTCATTTGAAATTCTCTACATGGAACAAATTTTTATGTTAGAAAATATTTTATTTGAACTAAATAACCCTCTTATTATACATAGACATATTTTCTGTGTGAAATGTAATATAAAATTATTATTAGGTTTATAATAGCCACATTAGACTCCATTAATGAAGAAGTTTAATTCTGCTCTCAATTATACAAAAGATTCTCCATTATTATTTAATTAAAAAGTTGTGCATTATTTTTCATTTCATTTAACCAGTTGATATTTCCCCAAAGAACAGGTCAAACTTTCGGGTACTTACCTGGAAATACTCATAAAATTTTTAATCCGAAACCCGCGTAAGTATAGCGAACAGACTGTACTAAATCTGTAATTACGCCGCGAACTGAAAAAGTTTGGGAACCCCTGCACTAAACCCTATAACGAAGCATCTCAAAATTACACTTTTTGGCGAAGGCACTTAGTTTAATCCAGTCTAGAAAAATGGTGGAGGTGTCGAGTATCTTGGAGGTTTTTTTTTTAATTACGTACTACATTATCATACAATTTCTGGACTAGAACATTTTGGATATTTGATCTAGGACCCACTTTCCACTTTTTTATATAACAATTTTCATAAACAACTATTTTTTTTATAATTTTAATTTTCCATCTTGCTCTGTAACATATATTTTTAGGCCTGATGATGGTACATAGAGGCCGAAACTAGTCGCTGCTTAACAAAATTAAAATTCTGTGGTAAATGACTTTGTTTCCTTAATTAAAGTTTTGTTTTCCCAATTATTAGTCTCAAGCTCTGATGTAATATATTATTGAAAATGTCAAAGCCTATTAAGTTCAGTAAGCACTAAAAGAATAAATTCAATAATTAAATGCAATAAATATTTTTGATTCATTGTAGCCTGTTTTTTACAAGTTTTGCCTCTTAGGTACCATAGTGCCCGAGTGACCCTTACATGTCTGACTGTGTCCAGGTATGGGATATACTCGGACCAAAACACTTTTATATAAATATTATTAGTGGAAAATATTGCTTTTTTTAAATTAAAAAACATGGTATTGCTGCAAGTCAGCCGATCTTTCATGTTTGATGAAACAGAGGTAGCAGACGAAAAATTTACAAATGTACCCCATCCTCCTCTGTCTATTTCATAGCGAACGTACAATTTTTGAATTTCCATTCCACTCCTTCACGCGGCTCGAAGGACCAATTATTCAATGTTCGCGTTTTTAGATAAGTTCCGAACGGGAAGGTGAGAGGAGCGTAATGGTTCTCTATGCATAAATATAAAGAAGGCGGCGTTTCGGAAAGTGTCATTTGCATGTACAAAACCGAAAGATCAAAGGACGGGGCCCGCCAAACAACTCGCAAACAAGTTTTGTGTGTGATGTGTGTGCCGTGGAAGGTGTTTCGAATCCGCTAATTCCGTTTCCGGGAAATCTTTATGAAAAAATTCCACTTTGTGGAAATGGGAAATTATTTATGCCCCGCGGGTAACCGAAAAGGTGAAATTTTTTCGTCTGGCTCGGCGTTTGAAGTTACGGTGAAAGGCTTTTGGGCCGTTTACGAATTTGCTGGCGCAGGGTGTTTATTTTAAAAGAATTAAAGAGTATAAATGAAGTTTTCGTAAGCAAATTTTGTTTATTTTGTTTTTGTATTTTATTGCATAAAGAGAAATTCTATACTTTGACATGGAAATTCTCATAATGAAATTCGGCTCGTTTTTTTTTAATAAAAAATGTATTTTATGTCACAGACAGTAGCAGAGCACCTAGGCATTTTGAGTTGAAACCTATACCACATTTTTAGGCCATTTTAAGGCTATTTTTATACCCTATTCGAAAATTTTATGCTCCTCGTTTTTTGCAAAAAACAAGGTGCTAGTTTCGAACGAAATCAGCAGAGAAGCTCAGTTTTTTCCAAAAACAACGACACCATATTTTTAGACTATTAAAATATTATAAAACTTTAGAAAAAAATTAGTATTTTTTAAAAAATACAGGGTGTTTTACTAGCTTCGAACGAATACAACAGAACACCTCGGTTTTTTAACGCTTTTTTCTAAAAACAACCACACAACATTTTTAGGCTATTTTTAGGACGAGTGTCTCACGACAGTAAGATTTTGGCTGCATGGATCATGCGCATTTCATGTGACCATATGACAATTGACAGATAAATATAGACCGTGCAACGTTGCTTGGTAGTTGTTTGTTGTCTTTGCTAGCATATAAAATTAAAAAGTTTGCTATAATAGTTTTATGCTTATGATACTGAAGTTTATTTTATTGAAATCGATAAATTTTAACATTAATATAATGAAGAATTTTATAATAATATAGTTTGGTATCCACTGTACTTTTTTTAACCTGTTTGTGTGGATATTATTTTAAGTAATTTTTTTTATAATTTCTGTTAAATTTGTATTATTTTGTTTTTGAGTGGATGAATATTACTATTATTCTAATTAAGAATTTGACTTTGACGTGGTATAAAATGTACATAATAAACTACTTACTAATAACGATCAATAAAATATGTTGACTATTAAACTATATATAAAAGTTAAATTTTTAAACTCAGCTCATCGAGACCTTGCTATGCTACGCCATGTATTAGGGAGATCACAATAAAAGTTAGCCAAAAAATATAGCACTATGTTCAATAAACTTACGAGATAAGCAGCGCCATGAGAACATAGTATTGTTGGAGGTATATGACAGTATGTCAGATAATTTGCTATCAAACCATAGAAATATGTAATGAAAACCAACAATTTATGCAAATTAAAAAAAGTAGGTAGTTTTATTAGTTAGATTAGTAAACAATACATAAATATTGTGACAATAATTGGGTGTCCAACTGGAGTTCTCGTTGAAATATAATATGTAATTAGCACAAAAGACTAGAATGACATATTGCAGTTTACCTCCGAGGTACTGACTTAAATAATTTAAACTACATTATTTGTATTTTGAATAAATTAAACAAGCATTTGTCAAATATTATATATTTCTTTGCATTTCACTAATACTTTTATAATAAAATAGTAAATGATTATTTTATTTGTACACAAAAAAATGGTAGGTTAGAAAACTATGGTAAATTATGATTTGTAAGTACACAAAAAATGGTAATCTACAAAACTGATTAAAATAGTAAACTATTATTTCTATACAAAAAATGGTAGACCAGAAAACTATGAGGTTATAGGTATATTATTATTAATAAATCGAAAATACTTTTAAAACAGTAAATTATTAAGATGAAAGTAGAATGAATACTTCAATGTGTAAAAATTTAAATTATTTTATTAAAAATTAGACAGTGCTTTCGGCTTACAAAGCCATCCTAATAGGTGTTACAAATTAACATTTGAAATACTAAATGATGTTAAAACTTATGTCTACCTACCACATGGGATCATTAACAAGATACATTTGAGTCATGGAGAAAAACAAATAAATGTAGAATCACGGTAGAATTGCTAAATTTGACAACATCGCAAGTTGTCAGTACATTTAGCTTAATGCGCATGATCCGTGCAACTTTTTCCATCATGGTGCAACCCACATCTTAATGTTGCGAGACACTCGTTTTTTAGGATCTTGAAATATAAAACTTTTTAATTATCTTTAAATAATACAGAGTGCTTTGTTGAAACAACATTATTAAAACTCATCGCCTCTATGTCTGCTTGTTTTGATTCAAACGAAACTGTCGATTCCAGTTCTCAAATACAGTTGACGAATTCATTTTTCAAGAAACGCCTCAATGTTATGACAACCAATCGAACTGATCGAGTGTAATTCATTGATTATCAACTAGTTCGTGGCCATTTTTTCATTTTATTAAACTTTTATTTATCATAGGTAATACCACGAATTAACTATATGCTGATTTTATCTTAAATCGGTTTCTTTGAGAGTATTTCTGCTTCAAATTCAGACGTTTGACAATGGAAAATTTAAAAGAACATGATCAGTAGCTTTACTCAATGGTTGGAGAGCATCACGATATTTTTTATAGTCATGAATATTTGCTAGAGATTAGTTTAAAAATATGCTGTGTGATATAGTCCAAAAAGGACTAGAACAAACCAGAAGAGGGTGCTGCGAGGTGAGACAGTATAAACCCCACCAAAACAACACTAGTAGCCTTTTCAAAGAAAATAAATTTCATTCTTAAAGTCGTCAAATTAGACGGGAT
Source organism: Psylliodes chrysocephalus (assembly GCA_927349885.1). Taxonomy (NCBI): domain Eukaryota; kingdom Metazoa; phylum Arthropoda; class Insecta; order Coleoptera; family Chrysomelidae; genus Psylliodes; species Psylliodes chrysocephalus. The sequence continues at coordinate 3,650,594 of OV651829.1, read as the reverse complement.
AGATATAGAATGGAAAAAAGAAGTCAAATATCATATCTAGGCCTAAACCTGGATAAAACACTTCTCTGGAACATGCATGAGAAGGCCACAAAAGCCCTAATGGAACATTGCGGAAAAAGATGAGGAAGTAATTTTTTACATTAAAGTTGAAGGTGGTAGCCATGTGTGAGTTATAAGTTCAAAAAGGTAAATCAAACGAGGGTGGTCCTTAGGATCTCACAAGAGTATTTTATTACGACCGGTTTCGAGGATCAGATCCTCATCATCAGGTAAGGTCTAAAAATAGAGAGGAAAAACGAATGAGCTCATAACTAATAAAGTGGGTTTAAACATTTTAATATGAAAGTTGTCAAATATCAAGAACTCACCCGTAATTACTCGTCTATTTAAGACTAAGCTAAGAGAATTATCCCAGGGTCGGTGTAAAAACAAGTATGCGAGTATTTTTTTAAATACATAAAAAATATAAAAAACAATAGTTGCAACAAAAAGTTGATGTCAAAACACATAAACAAAAGTAGGTCTAAAACTATTAATTAAAATTATTAAAATATTTCATGAACGGACGAACAATTAAGACAAACAAATTTAAAAACTTTTTAAACCCTACAAGCACTAAAATGGGTTCTTGGACAAGTGTTTTTTACACTTTGTGATGAATGTATACAGTAATTATGAGACCAATCATCACTTACAGGACTGTATCGCATGATAGGCAAGTAGCCATCCAGTCGTTAAAATACGTAATCAGCTCAAAAATTATCTGGAGATGTCTAGAAAATAAGCTAGGTGAGGAAAATACAGATAATCTAACTTGGGTGCCGGGGTATAACAGAGTAAATGAGTCTCGCAAGAAAAGGGACTCAAACACACTTTGTGGGACCAGAGCCGTTTTGCGGCATCAGCTGTTAACCTGGAACTGGTAAAAGATAGTGAGTGCATATTCTTTGTGGAAGAGGAAGAAACCCAAGAGGGAGATTTACCCGATTTGAAGCCATTCTAAATCCTACATGTCCTTGGGAAGATAGGATTGGAAGGGTCGATATAGGCATTAGCAACAGAAGGGGTACAATAGATATTTTAGGTTGCAGTGTATTATTACTTCATACATAAGATAACAAATGATATAGTCGCTAATATCGAGCATATTAAAGTTTTAATGTATGCCGACGACCTAAAATTATTGCTTGAAATCAATTCTGTTAACCATTGCTTGCGACTTCAAAAGTGTTTGTCTGACATTGCGAAGTGGTGTCTCGATAATTCACTCCCTCTAAATCCTGAGAAATGTTCCGTAATGTCGTTTACTAAAAAAGTAACACCTATAATTTTTTATTACAAACTACAGAACATTGTTCTAAATCGACCCGAATGTATAAGAGATCTCGGAGTTTATTTTGATCCTGAACTATCTTTCGTTAAACACATTGAAACGATGTTATCTGCTGCTAACAAGAGCTTAGGGTTTGTTATTCGAAGCTGTAAAGAATTCCGAGACATAGTCACCTTAAAAACTTTATATATTAGCTTTGTACGGTCAAAACTTGAATACTGTTCTGTTATTTGGAATCCCGTGCATAACATTTATACTGATTTACTCGAAAAAGTTCAAAGAAAATTCATGAAATCGGCTTCCTATGTTTTAGATGGTATATACCCTGCAAGGGGATATCCCCACGCTTTACTAATATCTAGATTCAATCTTTCAGAGCTCGTGATACGCAGAAATTTCCAACAGGTACTCCTACTTTATAATCTTTTAAATGGCTCAGTCGACAGTATTGATTTGTTAAATTACGTCAATCTAAAAATCCCCCGTGCAGGATTAAGAGTTTACTTGAGTTTCTACATGCCTGCTTCTAGAACTAATGTTTTAAACTCATCTCCAATGTACCAATCTATTCAGAAATATCATGAAATTCAAGACAGCTTGGACATTTTTGCATGTAAAAAACATATGATTAAAAATGTTTTTTCTTTGTAAATGTAAAAAAAATGATGTACAGCATGTAATGCAATGTAGACAACCATTTTTTTTATCCTGTGTTCGGTCAGTTTTTTTCTGGATGTTTACATTGTATTGTATAGCTTTTTAACAATTTTGTATTTGTATTTATATTTTAATGTTTTCTTGTCTTTCCCACCCAGTAAATGGTGATTACTGTTGGGTGGTGTAACAAATAAATAAATAAATAAATAAATAAATAAATAAATAAATAAATAAATAAATAAATAAATAAATAAACATAATATTGATTAAAATTACAAAATCTGACTATTTTAACAGAATAAGTAAATCATTGCAAAATATTGAATTTCAATCTGAAAAAATATATTCTAATTGAACAAAAACAATAATAGGAATGGTAAGAAACTATTTCAAGTAATTTCTTACCTTTAAGATGACCCACATTGGCATTTGCATACCCTTATTCAGTTAATAACAGAAATGAACATCTTTAAAGTCACTAATAAAATACAATAGTGAAATAGTAATGAAGTGATTAAAATGGTTTAAAACATGACTTTGGAAAGCAATAGTGCATTCTGCTAAATGGAAAACGCTATAATCTTTAATGAATATAATAGGCGCCAATTTATTGGCAACTCGTATACCCGAAAATAGGGTAAAATCCCAGCCATTTACAACGCTATTGCTGTAATTACCTAGGCGAACATAGCAGATTTGTACTCGTAACGCTGATCAATTTTAGCCACGTTTTTTTATCTTTAAAAATTAGGAGTAAAATTAATAACTGCAGCAATAACGGCAAAAGCAATGCCATTTTTATTAAATTTCCTGTTTTACTTCTTAAATATTCTGTAGAACACAAATCACATGTTTACCCTCGAGGAGAAAGTGTATCTTTCTCTACCTTACAATACCGTTACAAGTAAACCAATCTTTAAAAACAAATTTCATAGAATTTTTAAAGAACTCCTTCGCTTTCAAGCATTACAATGGCAGGTATAGCGGGTTGGTCGCAAGTTTGTATTTATTTGTTATCGAAGCTACGTCTCTCCAATTTGGCGTATTAGGTTGTAATTCTGCATTATGGTACTAATTTAACTTTCTTAATTAAGACTAACAGGGAATTTATAATCTACTTGTTCAGAGCACCAGAAATACAATTAGGTAACATAAGCCAAACAGGGATTACTTCTAATAGTCGTTTCTCGGAATCGCTACTGGGGACTGTATACACGAGTGTATAAAATTGAGAAGATTTCCAAGTAATTTACAATTTACATATTTTAATCAAGACGTGGAAAATGGTTCAAATCGTGTTTCAAATTTGGTACAAAATTTAAAATATGCGTAAATTTAATACGTACATTTTTTAAAGCGATAATGGTGATAGGCTATACTTTCGAGCTAAGCCATATTACATCGGACGAGGTCTAATTGGCTCCCAGTATTTAAAATTATACTTGAATGTTCACGCAAGCAATACATATACAGTATGTTAACCTATGGTTCCTTCGAAATAAAAATAAGATTTATATTTGCACGTGAGCAAAATAAAACTCTCGTGAATCGGCAGTGTGCCTACCGTGATTGGACACCTCTACCACTAGTTGGCTGGCGCGCTCTGTTCTACCTCTCTCTAATCAATAGCATCGGTTATTCTATAACGGTCTTCTGGCGTTATTGTGGGAAACCTAACATGCTGTATATTATCTGAGGATGCTGTAACTAACATTGTCATCTCTACCGAAAAGTACTGTTTCTGTTTCTAATGTAATATAAAAAGAATGAGTTTAATTCCTCTTTGTTTAGTATTTTATTTAAATAAAAATATGTAGATAGATGTGATATCTTTTTTGATGTTTTAAGCTATAATCTATTTATATTAATTATATGGTGATGTCGGCTTCTTTTTCTTCTCAACAAAATTAAACTAAGAAATTACACTTCCATATACATCTAAGTAGTTCTATATACAGTTTTACAATTTTGTATGCAATGCAGGTTTAATTAGCGAAAAATGTTATGAATTATGAAATATGCGTGCTGTAGACCGGTAGACAAAAAGTGGTATGATTTGTGTTCGGCGGTTGAAAGCAGTGTGTATGAGACCAGCAGGGTTATTCTACTAAATTTATAGTCCGGCTACAAGTTGGATTTTGGACTTGAACTTTATCTGTTGCCATAGAGTCTGTTGCTAACTTCAAAGCGGGGTGGCACAAATTTGATCGAAAAGAAAATTGATCGAAAATGGATTTGATAAAAAAGCAAATGATCGAAAAACCAAATATACATAAAATTAGTAAAAATAAAAAACTCAACCAATTTACCTAACCTGTGCAGCCTAGAGCCATTGCTGGTGGCTTTGCAAACAAATATACAAAAAATGAAAAAATAATAAACTAATTAATTTACCTAACCTGTGTGAGAACAATCAGTAATATACAAAATGTCTCCAGGTCGCACAAGTTGGGTAAATTCTTTTTATTTTTCTTATTTTTGTGTATTTTTTTTGTAAAGTAATCCTCTACGGCAACCGGCGGCATAGGTTAAGTAGTTTTTTTTATTACTTTAATTTCAATGACGATAAATAATCTTTTAGCTCTAAAAATATTAATTTGTAAATTGACAGTATTGTAAAGATAATATTTATTAAATGAGGCTATCGCTCATTTAATATTATCGAAAAAATTGCAATTATAGTGCCTAAGTACCTGAGTTTAATTTCCCCGGTAATAGGGATTAGACGGACGGTTGCATGGTATGATTTTTTTTTTATATTTTACTTAATGTTGTTTTTCGATATATTGTCCTTTCGATCTAATGAATTTTAGATCTATTGTTTTTTCGATAAAATGTTATTCGATAAAATATATCTTCGATCAAATGTTATTCGATAAAATATATTTTCGATCAAATATCATTCGATAAAATGTATTATCGATCAAATGTTTTTCGATTAATTTTGTGCCACCTTCAAAGCGAAGTTGTACTCTTTTCGTATTTCATATTCTATTGAGCTTCTAGTACTCTTTGCAGTCCAGATATGTAGGCTTGTACATAGTATATTCTTATAAACATCAAAGAGGGCGTATATTTAAAATTTTAGTATGCTAGAAGCAAACATAAGCATTTAAAATATCCTTTTAGAATTAGATACTATAGTCTGTTCGCTATACTTACGCGGGTTTCGGATTAACAAAATTATGCAAATTAGTCATTGACAACGAGTTCCAATAAGCCTCTTCCCAAGAAATTAGGTAAAATTGCACTAATGGTCAGATTTAAATTAAAATAACATTAGGGTAGGTACTAAATTTGTTACAAATAATTAATTAATTAATCCGAAACCCGCGTAAGTATAGCGAACAGACTGTATAATGAATGTATGAACAATTTAATGATTTGTGAAGTATTATAGGGAAACTATTTAGAACAGTGGAATCTGGCTGGAGTAAAATTTATGGTCTACATGAATTTAATAGTACCCTAAACGTGCAGCCTAGTTCTTTAGTGGAATAACAGTATCAGTAACTAATATTAGTTCTTCATCTGACGGCATGTCGTATTCTACTTTTTTTGTATTTTAAATACATTTTCCTGTCAAAGATAATTTTTAGAGACCTACAACCTTTATTTTTAATTAAATCTATAGAAACACTTTTCAAAAACGTATAAAGCAATGTATTTAATGTTGTGCGAGGTTCTGCTTTGACGTCACAAATCGACATTTGGCAATAGCGCACTTCACAAGCAATCTAGGAAACTGGCTATCCTGTTTAACAGTGTATAGTCCTCGGTCTTTGTTGGGCGATTCAAATAATATATCGATGGCCTAGAAGCAATAACACGTAAGTACATCTTCCAAAATTTGTGGTTATGAAGAAAAACCGTTAAAATATTATTGTATAAATATATTATTTATTAATCAACTGTTTCAAAAAGTTACATACAATATTATGTATGGCATTTTTACTGTCTTGGTCCTTGAATCCTTTTTTCAATTTTTTTTTAAAGCACTTACATGTTATTGCTTTTATTTACAGATTTTGTACTTACAAGGTATTGCTTCTAGGCAATCGATATTATGCCGTCGTTTAATGTTTAGGGGCGGCTCGTGAGATCTTATTTATTATTTTATGAATTTTAAAATAAAAATGCGAATTGTGAATTCGTTTTTTTAACAGAATACATGATGTAAAAATATACACTTCTCCAATAAATTAACGCACCATCAAAAAATAACAAAAAGTTTAAAGTAAATATTTGTCAAAACCACTTGTCTGATTTGGACGATTTTTCTTTTTTTTTTGGATGACAGGTTGTCTCTTCCAGAACGTCGGTGTGCTGTGTTTGCATAAAACCCTCTTTTTTATTATTACAGGGTGTAGTAATTATAGCGTGATTATTTCATAAAAATTGTAACACCCTGTAGAGTGCAACAGTTGCATTATCAGGTTAGAATTGATATCACAATTTAGCCTTATCTTTTCTTAACAATTCCTTTTTTTATTTACTCCATTATCTTTCCGATTATACGATTTTTCAGGAATGTCAAGCAGAGCGGTTAGTTTTGGACCGAGTAACCGATATTTAGATTATTAACGGACCATACCCTTAGCACATTGACGTTCTGGAAAAGACCAGTCATTAATCAGACAAGTGGTTTTGACATATATTTTCTTTAAACTTTTTGTTATTTTTTGATGGTGCGTTAATTTATTGGGGAAGTGTATATAGAGATGTTAAAATTAACACAAGTCATATTTACTTACATTAATATTTAGGTACAAAACTATTCTAAAAATAAGTGAAGAAAAACCTAACCTCGAATTTCCTAACCAAACATCTTGTGAATTCCAGAATACATGATGTAGAAAAATATAGAGGTCTTAAAATTAACACAGGTCATATATATACATTAATAAATATATACAAACTATTCTAAAAATAATTGAAGAAAAACCTAACCTCGCTTAACCTAACCAAAAATCATAGCCAAAATCTACGTTTTTCAACGGTCATAAATTTCAAATAAAACTACAACTAGCAACAATACCTAATATTCAACGATATTTAAAAAAAATATATAAATAGTTCATGGGAAACCTATTCGAACTTTAACGGGAGCCAATTTATATTTCTTTAAAATATACCTCAAAAACAGTTATATCTTACAGCAATTCGTATTTCATCCTTAGACATTAACGTTTACATGATGTGCGTTGATGTTCATTAAACCGAGGTTTTTTCGTGGACTTTAACTGAATATCCCTAGGACATAATAGTCACTGTAGTAGTTATCTGTATCTGTAACGTGTGGAGGGTGGGTTACCTCTACGTCACTTAGGCCTCACTAGCCCTATTGTGCATCCTCTTAAGATAATAGGCACCTCTTAGCTCGTGAGCCAGCCTACAGAATTAATGTAGTTGACAACGTCGCCAAAAGGTGCTTCTCTTATATCGGCCGGTGTTAGACGATACTCGCCGAACACAAATCTTTTAATAAATGAGAGTGTCGAGCAATCGTAGATGATATGCTCGATGATCTCATCTTTTTGTTCGCGCCCTCTGCAGAGTGCTGATTCTGACAGCCCCATGATATGGAGATGCTTCCGTACTTGGCAATGACTAGTCAGAATGCCTGTGACTAGTCATAGTCAAGTATTTGTTTGTTGCAGTGATGTCAGGATAACTTAAAAGCTCCCTGGCAACTCTGCAGTTTCTTGTTTGAATTTCACAAGGGAATGTTCTTTAATTAGGTCTGTCACTACTGATTTTGTCAGGCCAATGGAAGGGCCAGGTCCAAAAAGTATTTGGTTGGCTGCTTTCTTGGCCAGTGAACCAGCAAGATGGTTACCTTTCGATGTGGTGTGACCTTTGATCCATCTTAAGGTGACCAAGTTGTTGATGGATACTTCGGCCAAAACTTCCGTGACATTCTAGTACTAACCCTGAATACATTCGTGGTCTGTTCAGGGTGAGTAGTGCTTGTCTGCTATCTGTATAGATGAGCATGTTCCTTCCAGTGATATTGTTTCTGGTGATTTCTTTGAGCTCTGTTTGAACTACACTGGCACTATTGCTCACAGCCCATTTTATGTTAAGGTTTAAGGATCTGGAATATATTCCACATCCTGAGCCTTGTTTTGTTTTAGAACCGTCGGTATAGATATGAATCGTATCTTCCACTTCCGGCTCTTCTATTTGTTCTGTTACAACTTTATATGGCTTATGGAAGATATAACTCCATCTTCTCTTGAAGAAGTGGGAGCGTATCGAGCGCCTCCTGCCATAAGCCACGTCTCGCCTCACCAGATCCTACATCAGGTTCTATTCCAACCGTGCGGAGGTGGGTCATTGTCGTCAGAGCAACCTCCTTGATGTAAATATCAAGAGGAGTGAGACTAAGAATGACTTCCATGGCTCTGGTTGTTTTCATGGCTTCTGTTATGTTGAGACATGCTTTTATTTGAATTTGTTCTAGTTTACGGATAGCTGTTAATTTTTGGGTTTTTGGTACCCAAACAACTGCACCGTATGTTAGCATAGGTCTTATGATAACCGTGTAGTAGTTACTAAACTGAATGTGATTTCTTATTTAAGTTTTTATGATAAACTTAAGTTAATGATGAGCAATAAGCACGGTTAATAGATTATTAGGGGATAAAGTCTACTTCTGTTAGTTTTACAGAACCGTTTCTTTTAATTACACAAAAATCTACATATCGAGGTAGGACCTCGCAAGTCAACATTTTTCCGATTCACAAGTGCATAGAACAATCCATTTTACTCTAAAATAGGACTAATATTCCTTGAATATTATATTATTTTGTAATACTTCCCATATAACTACAGAAAATATAATTTTCAGTGGAAATGTTAATTACGACATAATTTGAGATCATTTGATCTTTCAATTTTTTTGTAGTCAAACTTACAATAACAGTTGAAACAATTGACAATACTAAAGATGTTGCTGAAATTATTCTAAAACATTAAAATCGAGTCTGTACTTACCCCATGCCGCTTCAGAAATATTACAAAAGCATCTTTATAAATTAGAACAGTCGTTAAACAGAAGAGGAAACTGTCCCCCAATTACAACGAACAACAATCAATTTCTCAAGGGTGACGAAGCTAAATACCTTGGAATGTATTTCGACAAACGGTTGACAGGGAAAAAGCATATCATTACAAAAAGGAAGCAACTGGGTCTCAAGTTTAGACATCTATAATATTGGATGATCGGTCGGTAATCTCAACTATCAATAAATAATAAACTATTGATCTACATGGAGCAACGGCATTCAACTTTGAGGTACAGCATCTATCAAACATTAAGATACTGGAAAGGTTCCAAAACAAAGTGCTTCGTACTATTTTAAATAGCAACATATATAAGATTAATGGAAAAAATGGTAGAAGACAGAAGAATGAATTTATTGATCTGAGAACAGATTTCGATACAGTAGAACAAGAAAAATTTAACTAGGAAGACCAAATTGAAGAGATCGGAATTGATAAGGAGAAAACTTTGATAGAGATGAAGACACTAGCCAGAAACAGAAACGAATGAAGAAATGTGTCCAGGATAAGAAAGAAAGTAAAAATTATTTTTTAAAGTACTACCAACTTCGCACCATATGACCTTTTTACTAGATTTTAGGTTTCACGTTAGTTCTTGTAGATTCCACAGTTAAATCTAATTCGAAGTTAATTATTCTATTAAATGAAACTACAAGAGAAACGTCATTTTAATGAATGTCCTCTAAATATTTCATGAATTACTATTTATTTATTTAAATATAATAAACTGACATTCTTTACATGTTCTTCTATCGTTATAAATGTTAAAAAAAAAATATTGACTTTAAAATAATTAGATTGATCAACCGAAAACCCATCTAGAATTTCTGGTGGATTAAACACCTTTTAAGTGTAAATAATTTCGTAGATAGTCCGGAAACACTTCGCGGTGTTTATTAAGATAATGACCGCGTCATTCCTTGAATCCGCAGTATCTGCACCTCCCTAACGATCTTTCCCAACGAACAAGACATAAATAATTTATGTTGTTCGAATGGAAAAAATCTGAGCAAAAGAAGCAAAGCCTCAAAGATAAACTGATATAATAAATCGATATAATATTCAGGATGTAACTTCGGAAATCGCCTATGGGTGTGAATGTTGGGTGCAGGACCGGATTTCGTAAATAATATCGAGTGTTTCATAATGACATTTTTATAAATTTTATAATTTAAGTACATGAGTGTAGAGAGTAACGAGTAATTAATGATAACAAGAATGTGCAATTTGAAGTCAGTAATGTTTTTTTTTATTATTGCGGTGGATAGTGGGGATTACATACTGGACTTGTCTGACTTTATATCCGATCACTCTGTAGTTTATTGGTTTATTGGGTTTTATCCCATTTTAGTTTCTACAGGTCCTTGTACCATACTCTTTAATCAACTAGCTCCTATTCATACTATTCATAGAGAGCAGTTCTCTGGAATTTTTTTAATATGAATCATTTCCCTTGTGCTTGTTTTGTTAATTTTGTCCATTAGTCATTAGTTTTCTCCAGATAACCTCGTACAGTATCTTTTGGTACTTCTAGATTTATATATGGCTTCAATGTTTCTTTTGTAATGGAAATAACCACTTGTTTGCATCTTTCATTTATTATTAATGCCTTGTTCACTGCTATATTAGATTAGATTTGGTTAGAACTGTGATGTAGGCTCCCTAGCTCGACCTTTTCAGATCTATTGTGGATATCCTTTGTTTGTCTATTTTCTAGTTGACTCCATGAACTATAGTCTATTTTTATGTATGAGAGAGTAATAAAACAGCATTTCTAATGCAAAACTTAGTACGGTCATTTTAAATATTTTTACAGAATAATCTAAATATTTCCTAAAATGGTAATATATGTACCTGAGCTATTACAAGTTTTGGGTCATTTATTGGTCCTTTATAAACATAAGCTGCACAGAACAATAGAAAAAGGTTTGGACAGGCCAAAAGCCCTGTGTATTAAAGATTACAAAGCCGTATCTTAAGATTATTTTCAATAAGTACCTATTTGCCAATTTTTTTTTATTTTAATTCCAAGAATTTCTTACAGTAATCGAATTATAAGTAGATAAATACCTTCCCAACAAATTTCACCGAAAATGCGATTATAGGTTTTCCATTTAGTAAGGAGGTCCAAGTTGTGTATTCTTGACAGTTTACTAAATGTCGTTTAGTTGCAACTTGCAAGGTGCAGTGTGAATTCTAGTATGATCATGGAAAATTTGGAAGGGCCGCGTAAACGACAAAAAATCGGTCCTTTAACAGTTAATGAAAAAACATTAATATTTTATTGTTTTAAATCATTTACAGACAAACATTTATGTAAAAGTGTTGATGACACAGTGGAATTAGTTAGTAGTACGATTGGTGTTGGGAAATCTACGATTTACAGAGTTGTTAAAGAAGAGAAATGTGGCGAGTTTCAAACAGCACGTAAAGCTCCAGGAAAACCAAAATTTCAATTAGAAAATCTTTGAAAGTGCATGCGTTCTTCTTTAGAAAAGAATTTCCGACAGTAGACAAAGTTCTTGCCACGGTTCGAGATGATAAGGATTACCCTGAAATAAGTCGATGCACACTATGGAAACTTTTAAAAGAAATAGGTTTTCTATGGAAAAAGCATTCCAGAAAGTCTATTTTAATAGAAAGAAGCGATATTGTAGTATGGAGAAGAAATTACCTAAGGACTATAAAAGAAATGAGAAAGCAAAGAAGAAATATATTTTATTTAGATGAAACATGGATCAACGAGGGATATAAACCAAATAAATTTTGGCAAGATAAAACTGTTACAAGTCGAAGACAGGCTTTTAAATAATTTATCTACTGGTTTAAATCCACCATCAGGAAAGGGGCGCAGACTAATAATAGTACACATCGGTAGTTCAAACGGTTTTGTTAAAGGTGGTTTATTGAATTTTGAATCTACTCGTACCGGTGACTACCATGAGGACATGAATGCTGATGTCTTTAAAGAGTGGTTCGAACAAATTATAGATCTTCTTCCTCAGAACTGTATAATAGTAATGGATAATGCAAGTTATCACTCGAGACTTAGAAAAAATGCCCACAACCAAGTGGTTAAAAAAAGATTTACAGAATTGGCTAAATTCAAAGAATATTAAGTTCCATCCCGGTTCTGTGAGAAAAGAACTGTATCATTTGTGTTCCCTTCATAAAGAGAAATTCAAAAAATATGAAATTGATGAAATTGCAAAAAATCGTGGGATGACGGTATGGTTAGATCACCACCATATCATTGCGAAGTAAACCCGATTGAACTGATATGGGCACAGATAAAGGGAGAAGTTTCAAGAAAAAATAATTCTTTTAAAATGAGTGATGTTAAACAGTTGTTTTTGGAGGCTGTAAATAATGTGAAGCCTGAAAACTGGGAAAAGGCAGTAAATCATACGATTAAAGAAGAAGAGAAAATGTGGAAGTTGGACAATATTACTGATGAAATGATCGAGCCACTCATTGTAAATATTGGTTGCGACAGTTCATCTTCTGATTTCGATTCTGATTTGGATTTGTAGGTAAGAAGTAGTTTTTATATTAAAATTATTATTTATGAACGTAACGTTTAAAACTCAAAGTTTAAACCCTTATACCTACACACACAATGTTCTTAACATACCTTGTGGGAAAATAAAACATTTTAGAAAAAATTGCACTTTTTTACCTTCAGCTGTTTAGAAGGTATAAGCAGGTTAATTAGGTGAAAATATAAGTGTATACTCGAGGAATAACTTCAAAAAATATTTTAACTGTCTACTAAAAGAAGTGGTACGCCTATGGATTACGAACGCTTTATTATTTTAATATTCTCTCATACATAAAAATAGACTATAGGAAAGGGCTCTCCGGTATGCCTAATTGCCCTTGGTGTTTCTTCTCAAAGTGTAAGCAATCTCAGTCTAATAATAAATACATTCTTTGTTGTAAATCAAATGAGAAAAATGTCAAATACTTTTCCAGTTATGAGGAATAATTTTCTTGGGTGACAGAATCGACGAAAGTATCTTCATTTTTTTGGTAGGTTCTTGGGACTTTCGGTGCTAGTAGAGACGTCTTTAAATGTTATTTTAATGAAACTCATGTATTCACACAGGTTTTTTTTAATGTTACAAACCAAAACTATTATAAATCCGAAACACCATGAAGTCCCATATAAGAAAAAAAAAACCGGGCGGACCTCAGCAAAAAAAGGCCAACAATTATTAACAGACACCGCTTTACAAACAAAAATAAAAACAACAGGAAGAGACACCCCAATTGTACTTTACTTAAGCAAAATATATTAAAAAACACACAAAACAGAGGCACAACTATAATTTAAAAAAATCTATTTATTCTTGTAGGAACATTTTAAAATAAAAATTTAACAATAAAATACTAAAACACTTAAAAAGATAATACATATTTAAAAAAATATTAGTAAAACTAATTAATAAATATTACTGAAGAAGACACTAAACAGTGCTGAAGCTTTAAATAATACCCGAGTTTGTAACGGGTTAAAATGGTGAAATCTCTATTTTTAATTTAATTATTTAAATATAAATTGGACTAAAAATGGCGTTTCTTATCTATTTCCATATTTGAGGATATCTATTTCGATATTTTTATTATATTCTTCAATTATTAATAGATGTCGATAGTTGTTTCATTTCAATAGAAAATAAAGAGTAGCTATCTCCTATGTTTTTGCCAATTAAAAAAAAAAAAGGTTCTGTACTGTTCGTAAGTCGAAATAAATTAATTTGGTATTAGCAAGATACTGTGATATATATTTTGTGATTTATTTGTAAATCTTACACCTTTGGTGGATAAAACTCATAAGTGTTCTCGTAATCAATCTTGTATGCATTTTGGCACGTTAGGCTCATTATTGTGGTGTTTTAAGAATGAAATCTTCTGTGGAAGGATTAAATTGTCAACTCCCTCAATTAGAGGTGAAGTACATGCTTAAAATATTTTGTAAATCAAATTTATTATTACGGGGTAATTTTTCATACTGTAGGGTCCAAGTATACGGTACGAGTATACGATCTAAGTACTTATACAATCCAAGTAACGACTCAATCAGGCATAGGGTCCCGGTAGAAGATCCAGGAATTGGCAGTTTCACGTCATCTTCGCCGGTTCACCAGATTACGTCAGTATTAGAATTTTTCGGCCAGTTACAGTATTTGAATTGGAGTTCATCATCGTCGTTATATCCTCACCAGACCCCTGGAATTTCTGCTTTTCTAGTATACAGCTTGTCCTATTGTATGACCACGTCCAGACGAATACGAACAGGAAAATACAGATAAGAAATATTTTAATAGTATATCGTTTATTTTAAAAACACATTTATTTAGCGCGTTTTGGTTTTGAATTTACATGAACATTTATTAACGACTTATAAAACTTTATTATTTTTCCTTTTATCTAAAATTTGGCTAGTTTACATCTGTGAACTCAACGTGTACACGCTGGGGGGTTTAAAACCACATTTTTGGACATAAAATAACATAATCAGATACTAAATATTAGTTATTTCTTTTAATATTATTTTATTAATATTTTTGTGGCATCTCTGGACTGGAAATTTCAGGTGTTAATTTATAATAAAATATTCTGGAGATTTGTTGTGGATAACGGTGTTTTATTTTATGTTTTTCTCTTTCTATGGCTAATTAGGTATTAAGCTTCACTTTATAGTACAGTGTAATTAGGGTTTTAGATTTGTTTTGCGGTATTTCGGGTACGGAACCTTACTAGATCAAGGGGCTTTCCAGTTCGAGTCGTGGTCGAGCTGGTGGCGCCTTATAAATATTTTCAGGACTCACCCCAAGCCGGGTATCCTTTTTTTGCTCGTGCACTCACTTCCGTAGCCCGTTTTAGCACGTTGCAAATTTGGCGCTCAACGTGCCCATTAAAATAACATGTAAAGACGTCTCTACTAACACCCAACATCCCAAGAACCTACCAAAAGAATTAAGCAATAAGGTGCAAGAATCAAAATAAAAAGTAAGCAGATGACTTCCTTTTTATAGTACTAATATAAAGGTATCTTCTGCCAAATCGATGTTAATCATATTCAGCCTACAATGTGGTATTAATAGGCCTAGCAGTATTTACTCTAGCATGTTTCTTATTCTCACTCAGTAGATACTCGGTGAGTTCTGGTGATGGTCCTTTTATGAACTCTCAGTCATGTCTGTTCTGGTGAATTGTTCCACCATTCGTGACATCTGTTTAACGCCCACTGCTTTGTGCATGTTCTGATGATGGCTGTATTTATGACACCACAGAAGGGTTCTGTTCCAAATAGAACCTTTGAGGCTCCTTCTCGGCCTAGTAAATCAGCCTCTTCATTGCCTTCATGTACCCAGGGCTAAATTAATCTGTTTTGACTATTCAGCTTTGTTAGGGCTCAAATCCCACACAAGCATTGGGTGCACCTGCATGGAACTGAGTACTTTTAACGTTCCTTGATTGTCGGAGTATCTATGACATATTTTTTTTCATTTACCTTTTGTCATAATACCTCTTTTGCACAGATATATTCCTACTATTTCTGCCTGGAATGCTGTCGCACACTATGTTTAAAATATTATTAATTTTACTGTGAGTTACCAAGAGTTGAGGTACCACTTACCAGAACATTGTTCTTGTAAAAAATCTGAGCAAATGTTATTACCACAGATATTCCCGTTTCTGATTCTGGATTCACCAATGTTTCTCTCCTTCCTTCGCATAATTTAATTCCTCTTAAATTTCCATCATTTGACACACCTAGCAAAATACTTTCTTGTATATCTTATTTTAAAATCTTTTTATTAAAAACGTGTCCCATTCTAGCCACTGATTTTGTAAATTAGTATTTTGATCCCCTTCTTACAAAAAATCCAGAACTAGAAAAAAAAGTGCTGAATGACGAGAAGTTGCATTTCCTTCAGAATGTGTTCCTTCAATGAATTACGAGATAGACGAATATAAAGTCCAGAAAGATTACCAGATCTGACGCTATTTGTCATTTTTACCATTTTTGAACTTAAAAATAAACGGTTTGTGTTTCACTTACTTAAATTTACGTTATATAAAAAAATGGCTAGATTTTAAGTGAATAATAATAAAAAACATTTTTAAGTCAATCTTATTTTTCTAGTATTTCATTTTTATTACAATAATTTATTTAATTAATAATACAGTCAAGCATTTTTAAGAAATTGTATTTTCCGTGATAAAAATATACAAAGTGACAAAAAGTTTAGGGATGCACGCTTGTGACAGAAAGAGTACTGTCGCTGCCACTGGTATTTCCAACTGTTTCCAAGAAATTGATAACGAAGAGTCTTCGTTAAGAACGTGAAAATAATGGCAACTAGGTCCTTATTAATATTTTTTACTACACCAGCGTACTTTTGAGTAATTGGGTTTTACTAACCGGAAAGTACAACCAGGGCGGCCAAGAGCTAGGACCCGGGGCAATTTTCCAGGTCGGGCGTCGCGACAATTTTATTAAAAAAAAGGTTTAAGCAAAAACTTCTCCTTTAGTGACATCTCAAAAAAAGGTCCTCCCTCTTGTGGCGAACTTATAAAAAAACATCCTCACCTAAAGCTGCCGGGTCCCCGTTATGCCGCTGCCGGGGCCCCACTTAAACCCGGGCCCCGGGAATTAGTCCCGGCTACCCCCCTCCTCTCGTCGGGCCTGACTACAACATTAAACACTTGCCTAACTATAAACTATGGAGTGTATAATTTATAAATAAGGCAAAAAAACTCGCACTTTTTGTATTGATTTTGCGTACCTACTGTCAGAATTTATTCAAATTTCAGTATGTTACTTTTTTTGGTCATTAACGAGATCATTAAAAGCAACTTTCTTATGGGCTCCACGTTTGTAGCTCTACAGGGTAAATGTAAAGAAGAAGTCAAAAGTAAGAAGTGAGGAACTAATATAATTGTCACTCTTAAATATATTTTTTTTTCCATAAAACTTATGTCATGTTCTTATATTAATTAGTTTATGCGTACTTGCCCTTTGCAAAATAAATCATACAGAGTGTTCCAAAAATTAGGAATATCAGTTACTGAAATAATGTGTATTTTCATGTATTGCCATAGTTAGAACATGACTTCTGATCACTTTTTGTTGTATTAAAGACTGATAATTGTTATATTACAGAATGTGACAGAAATGCTCAAAATTTGAGAAAAAAAAAACAGGTCTTTACATATATTTTCAGATTTCCCACTAAATTATAAAATAAAAGAAACTGAATTTTTTAAAACTGTTTTATTAGATATAAATAAACTAAGCTGTGTTACAAATAAAAAAGAACCATTTTTCAAATCACTGAAACCAACTACGAAATATTGTCACCATATTTTATAAATAGTTGGAAAATTTCAGTCAATGCATTTGCTTCATAGCATTCTAAGTTTGTTTAGAAAAAAGAAGGCATTTCACATAGAAAATTTTCCTACAAAAATAAAATACTTATACTATCAAAAAATTGTTCCTTTCTTATTTTGTTGTATTCAAGAAGGAGGAGGACATATTGAACATTTACTAAATTAAATAGTTTATAAAATATGTATAATAATTATTGTCAGTGTTTATTTTTAATTGTTAATTTTTTGTTAATTGTTTAATTAAAAAAATAATTTTTTCATTTACTATTAAATTTAATAAAGACATTTTCAAACCAACGTGTATTTTTATCAGTGGCATGGTGAACCCATGAGAACGGGTGGCACGCCATTTTTATGGCGCCAATCCAATATTATAAATACCTTTTTTACAATTTTTTTTCCTTAGAATATTGGGCCTTCAAATCTACAGCACTGGCAAAAAATTTCAAAGAAAAATTCACAACTTTTTACAAAAAAAAAAAACGTTTTTCTGAATGTTAGTTTAACGCCCTGTAACTTTGTTGGGAGCCAGTTTTTGATATAAGTAAATATAAATCCACTTATTTTTTGGTAATCTATCTGAGGAAGAATCTATGACATACCTTTTTGAAACACCCTGTATAATTCAGGATGTTTCTTAAATTAGAACATGTCTTCTGAATTATTCATTCAATTCATAATTAGTAGAATTATTTTAGCACTGAATAGACGTAGAACAGGATTTTATTAGTTGGAGAAAGCTATGATTATAATACGAGCAAAATTAATTTCGTTTCAACTCTTTTTACAATATTTTTGGCACACGAAGTGTTTCAATAAATGTATTTTTGAAATTAATAATGATTGTTGATGTAGCTCTATTACACCCTGTAGTACATAGAAAAATTATCTAGTATGTAATATGTAGGTACAACAAAAAAGTAATCACCAGTCTAATGAAAATGCACCTTATTTCAGTAACCGATATTCTTCATTTTTTGAAGATTCTATATGATTTATTTTGCAAAATGCAAATAAGTATGAAATAATATTGACCTAACAGCTAACCCTCTGTAGAGCTGCAAACTTGGAGGTCATAAGAAAGTTATCTTTTAATGACCTAAAAAATCTGATGTGGAGAACACATGAGTTTCCTGTTTTATCTAAAGTTATAACCTTTTTCCGGTTATTCTGTACAACATACTTGTATCACTCCTAGGCCCGACGAGAGGGGGGGGGGGCAAAATCCCCGGGTCCCACAGCTTTAGCAGCTGAGTCCCCGTGCCCCGTTTTTTTTATTATAAGTTCGCCAGAAAATGGAGGACTGGGGCCTATTTCATAAAACTACTTTACATCTTTTCACTTTGCATATTTTACTAAATTTATATTGGTTACAAGAGACATTTGATGAATTAAAAAGTAAAATTTGGAAAGCAATTTGAAAATTGAAAATGAAAAATTAATAATCTGCAAAGTTAACGATATTATTTCATGAATCACAAGTATTTTGTTCTCGTAAATTTGTAAAGTGCAAAGTGAAAAGTTGTAAAGTAGTTTTATGAAATAGGCCCCTGGTTTATGAAAAATACAAAATACAAACTAAGGATCTTTGTTTTTATTTTTTAAGTTCTCCACAAAAGGGAGGACCTGGTTTTTGAAAAAGCTGATTTGTGTATTTTGTACCTACTTTTTTTTATTATGTATAATTTTATATTGTTTTCTATTAATTATAAGTGTTTTTTTAATTTGGTTTTATTCTTTTCCTGACCCACATTCTGTACCATAATCATATCAGTTAAAAATTTCTAGTCACGTGGAAAATAATAAAAATCAGTTAAACTATTTTTTTCTTAAAAATATTATTTTCAATAAATCGAAATAGATACCTTTAATGATTGATAACTACGGCGACCAAGAGGCCTACCTGATTTTAAAACTGGAGACCAGTGGTCCATGAGATTACGGAACTCCGCTGACAAAACTAACCGTGGCGACCAAGTGGCCAACACCCCTTGATTTTTATAAAATGTCGCGCTATTTTCTGGAAATCTGCCAACCCTAGGTATATAAGGGGCTCTTGCCCAGTGTTTTAAACCGGGGTCCCGCCATCACCCCTGTAAATGTTTAGAGGACGAACTAAATACATACATTTTCCACACATATCTTACATTTTTTTTTATGTATATTCATTGCCATACGAAAAATATTGAAAAATTAAAATTTTATACTTTTTCTCAAATGTTTCCATTACGGGCCATTTTATGTATAGAACAAAAATTATAGAGAATGATAGTATAATTTTCAAAATATTCGTGAGTTCGAAAAAAATTCCGGAAATAATTTAGGCATTAGTGGTATTATAAGTGAAAATAATTAGAAAAATTCGAATTTTGCACATTACCACAAATTACTCGAATCATGTATAGGACGAAAATTTTAAACAATTTTCTTTAAAAATTGAATTGTCCACTTTTTGTCAAATTTCTCGAATACTGAGCATTTTAGAGAAATCATGTATATGACAAAAATTATAGAGAAAGACATCACAAGCAACTTCATATAATATGAGCCCTATACTTCTTCTATATACAGAGGGGAAGGAAGTCCTTTGAATTTAATATAAAAGCAAAGCTATTTTTGGAGTAACATTTATTTCCGTTTGACAGTTGTAATACTCGAATTTTACTTGATTTGCAAAATAGGAAAATAAACTATTTAGAATTATGATATTGTGACAAGAGATCGAGAATTTTAGAAATACAAAAATCACTAAATTTTATTAGACATAATTATTACTTATAATCTTGCCGTACCTATCCCATATCCGAATACACATACCCAACACGTAATGGTTTTGTTACACTGGACAAAAGTATAATCGGCAGTGGTGGCGCATATTAAATAATCTAATAATTAATAAGCTTATCTCGGTGAGTTTTGTTCCGTTCGACACTGATGTGCTAATATATAATAATAGGAACGTTACCAGAGATATTTTGTACTGATCACGCAAATGACTAATTTAATTTATTATTTGCTAGACTATACGTAATTAAATTTAAAAAGAATAATTAAGACCTTTAACATTTAAAGAGCTATGATGCTTATTTGATATCATTCAGAAATATTATAAATATGAAATAGACAAGTTACATAGTTATAGAATTAAAATAATTTATGTTTGTAAACACAGCACGTTAAATTTTATTCTTTAGCTGTGCATTACCAAAAAAACTGCACTTTCACATTATTTATCCCGATCCAGCAACTATTCCCGTCTTTCTCATCTCTCGCCGTCTCACTTGCTTACTTTCATCTCGTGCTTTCCTCCCCCATCCCTGAATGAAACCCAACGCGAATCCAACCCTCGTTATTTTCCTGTCCGTCGCACCCGGTGCACGCAACCTTCCCAGAGGCGCGGCAAAGGGGGAACGAGATGCTGACCAACCCCTCCCGATCATCTGTCGAATTCTACCAATAGCTTAAATCGGAGGGTAGATTATGAAGTTTTTGTATATGAAAAAAAAAATCAGCTGGGGTTGTTTTTCTATTTTCCGCCACGACTAGGAGGGTAGATATCGTACGAAGGGTAGCGTATCTCTCAATGGGTGCCATCTTTATTTGGTTGAAGTGCATAAGATAGTTATGTGCGAGGGGTGTGCCCTGTATGCAGTTATACGAAGGGGTGCTTTGTAGGGGAGTCACTTATTAAATGGGAACTTAACAAAAAATTATTAGGACAGTAAAAAAAATTATTAGGACGAAAACAACACTTATTAAAAAATAGGTTTTTCCTACGACCACCTATGAAAACTACACATAGCACAACTATTTTGATTAATGGAATATATCTCATATCACCCTCGTGATACTAAAAATATCACCCTTGTGATAATAAAATATCACACCTCTAGCATAAATGATTTGACAATGACATAACGAAACTAACAACTATAAATAATTATTGTAATTACAATACTTACACTTAGAAAACTGATCTAATAATTACTTGTTACTCGTTCATATTGCGGGGCATCGTTCTGATCCTCCCGAAAATATTCACTAGTTACAAAAAAATAAGTCATTTCGTAACTGGTTGCATAAATAGCAATTATATTTAGGTTATGAATACCTTTCCTTTTTATTCTTTATTATACTTTTACCTGTCTGTGTGTACTATACAGGCAACCATCTTACACTTCTTACTGTAAGTTGTGTTGCATAACACCGGTTAGTATTTTACCAGTATCTCCATATTTTCAATTATTTTGAAGTATCTTCCTTTCTTTATTTATTTCTCGAAATATATCTACTTGTAAGGTGACTACAGTGTGATATAGGATTTTCATTTCTCTGTCATTTGCGAAACATCTAGAACATTCTTTAAATAGTTGTGATCGTAGGAAAAATTGTGTACATAACTCATTGGAATGTGTATTTCATACACTCGCGCGAAATACATCACTTTCCTTACTGGTTACGTAATATTAGGTACTATATACAGGGTGTTTCATAAGTAATGGTAAATATTTTAAGAATACGTTCAGGACCTCAAAATATTAATAATTATATAAAAACGGCCTCCCATAAAGTACTCCCCCAGATGTTCTGACTTTGTCCAAAATTTAATCTTTTCACGTCAAGCCGAAATAAAACTTAAGTTTAAAATTTAATGTTTTTTCTTTATCCGTTTTTGAGTTTTCTTCAAAATTCGAAATTTACACATTTTCTCAAATATCTCGAATACGGTCCATTTTAGAGAAATTATGTATAGAATAAAAATTGTAGAGAATTATATAACAAACAATTTTTATTTAAACAATTTTTATAAAAAATAATTTTTTTTTATATTTTGTCAAATTTCTCGAATACTGACCATTTTAGGAAAATTTTGTATGGAACAAAAAATATTGATAATAATATTGTAAGTAACTTTTATTTAAAGAATTTTCTTCTCTAAACGTAAATAACAGATATACTCCATAAAATAAAAAATGACCCCCCCAGATGTTCCGACTCTGCCCAAAATCCAATCAATTCATTTGACGCCGGAATAAAGCTTAAGTTTAAAATTTGGTGTTTTTCTTTGTATCGGTTCATGAGTTATGGTGGATACAGACACACAGACATCATCCCGAAAATAGTCAAAACGGATTCAGGGGACCCCAAAACATAAAAATCCGTCGAAAACTGGAGGTCGAAAAAAATCATGATTCCTATACTTTCCTTATCTGTATACAGATAGGAAAGTAAAAATCATACATAGGAGAAAACATGAAGGTAATTGGAGTATAGTAGACAGTGATTTCGGCTATAAGATTTATACCGAATATATGTAACTCTAATTTTGCAAGTTTGTTTGAAGATACTTAATCATCTGTGACCCGTTAAGATAAAAGAGTAAAATTTCTTATATTGTAAGTATACAAATAGATCAAAGGTTTAGGTATATTACATTTATAAAAGAATTCTTGATAAAAAGCTCTGTATCACTTAACATCCATAATCAAATTTGTAAAATGTTGCAAAGAAAATAAAATAATATGTTTTATATAGTAAAATACTTTTAAATTCAAATAAAGAACATTTTATTTGAAATGTTAATTGGAATTTAAAATTTTGATAAATGTAGATGCATGTCTTCTATTTAGAAAATTGTACATTCACAATCACAAGGACAATATATAGATCTCGGTACAGATTCAGATAAAAAACTTTCAGTGTTTATAATATACCTTTCTAAAACACTGAAAGTTTTTTTCCTAAATCTGTACCGAGATCTATATTTTGTCATTGTGTACCCCCAATATTTTGGTGACAAGCCGCCACTGGTTAGAACCTTATAATTATTTCAATATACGTAAGGATAATTCACATCACATCTGATGAAGAAGTTGTACTTCGAAACATAAATTTGATTAAATTAAATATTTCATACCATAGTTTTGCTTCTCTTAGTTTAATAGTATTTTTTCAAAACACCACAATTATCATAATAACATTAAGAAGCTGTCTAAATGATGTTAACCAATATATACTTAAGTTTGGATTTTAACAATCCCTTAAATACGGTTTATATTTCGACCTTACGTCGTGTATGTCTTCCGACGGTAGGTATTTGTATTTTTAGAACTAAGCGGGAGCGATTTTTTATTCAAACAGTTCCAAAAATAACTAAAAAACTTAAACAAATCTTCACAAATGTAACTGTAATTTAGTAAGAATTAATTATGTGCATATTTCATTTAGAATAAATATACCTATGCTTCACGCTTCACGAAATATTTAAAGTAGGACGTGGAATTTTTATGAAACGTAGTCTTTTAAACTTTTTCTCCCGGGAGTACCTAGGTACTTTAAAGTACATCTTTAATCCCAAGACTTATATCAGCCTGTATTTCATTTAGGTTAGTAGATAACTGTCTCAAATTGGACCTAAATTTATTAAATTAAGTAGATAGGTACTTACTATCAGAAGCAAACAGTAGTAAGTGGATACTTAAAACTATTAATTATTCATATTATTGATCTTAACTTTAAATGTCAAAATGTAAATAATGTGCCTTTTTAAATTACAGGTCTTATATGTATCTACCTCTGGTATTCGATACATTCTTAAGTACTTCAATGCAAGAAAAGGTTAAAATATATGATCAGGAGTAATAGTGTGCATGTTCAGGCATCAAAGATTTCTTCTGAAGAACATCATAGTCAGAACTGACTCTACTACTCCGTACAAAATAAGTATACCTATATGGTGGTTATATATGGAACTTGTTTGGCACAATTTGCTGTTTTTATATTGATTTATTAATTTGTATCCACTGTTTTTCTAGATTTACTCGTAATACTATTATAAACGTAATAGATTATGTCCAAAAGTCCAAATTAGTCAAGAGTGTATCTTTTATCTCAGTGAAACCAGTCAACAAGTATTGTGTGGAAATTTTGGAAGAAACATATTTATCAAAAAAAAATTAAGTGAATTTGTGCGATAATTCTTACAACAAAACTAATATATCGTGATATTTTAATGATACTTGCACATTTTCACATTCTTACTGGACTGTTCCAGACTGGCGACAGTTTGTTTAATTTTTGCACCAATTTATGTTTGTCAAAAGTCAAAACTCTACTATACAGACATTGCTATTTAAAATTTTGGCTTATAAACCTGAAATGTTATTTTAAAGATAGGAGAGATTAACGATATTTTTCAATTGTAATCATCCTTAAATTATCATATTTTGGCCACTTTACTAGTTGAAAATATTTGACTTGTCTTATTTTTAATTTTAAAGTAGCTATATTATCTTAATCTTCACAATAATCAAAAGGAATATTATTTATATCTTTAAAGGGAAGTATGAACCAAAAATGTACATGTTTCTTGTACTAGTAAATCAGAATAGTCTAGGATCAGCTAATCCTCTATCCAATTTGAGGACTTTCACCTAAAAAATACACGAATGAAATATTATCCATTATTTCAAAGGTGGTCAGTTTTCTTGACGAAATAGTAAAACTCGAAATCAATACCACCATAATGTATTTTATTAACAAAAAGAATTAGAGGTGCCACTTTTTTCGTCCTATAAGGCCATCTTCAGGCCTGAAATACAAAATAATACCTACATAATAAGGAAACATTGAAAACATCAATATGGATCCATGTTGAACCAATATACCAGTACCAGGACTTGTGTGGTATTAAAAGATTATTTTTATAAAAAAACTGAATGGAAATATAGGAGCCCGAAAGATAATTTCTTAGAGTCAAGATCTGATGACTGATGATGGAATCCATGATAAAATCATCAAACTCTTTATTTTTGAGGTTGGTTTTTTAAAAGTACTTTCATAACAACTTGTGTGTAACATATTCACTGCATATAAGGAAAGAAACTTGATTAGGTATTAGGTTTGTAGAACGCAATTTACTATTTAAAATTTCATTTATATTATTAGGTAGTTTTGGTTAATTTTTTTCACTGAAAAATTTTTGGCAATGCACAATTAAATGGGTCCCTGTACGAGGCACATTACACAAATCACATACATTCACTTTTGTTGATGAGATGTTTGTGGATTGGAGCAGTGTAACCACTTGATGTCTATCACTGAAAACAGTTTCCTTGGACCTAGGCAAAAAGTAGTAATCTTTGACCTAGGACTTGCTTACCATTTTTCATCGTAGATATTTATTAATGTGTTTCTGAAGATATTTCTTAAATCTGAAGCGACGGACTTCCACATTGCTGGAGTATTTTGATATCTGATAGCTTCTATGGCGTTCTTATCAGATGTATGGTTTCCGACAATTTCAATACAGGACAGAACCCAGATAAATATTATTTTAATCTTTAGACATTGAAGTCGATATATTTTTTTAATAAGGGATACTAATGGACGTTGTAAATAATAATAATAATAATAATAATAATAATAACATTTATTTCTTTCTAGAATTAAATACAATATTCTTTATAATTTTATAACATAAATCAATGGTTTCTTTTTCTTACAACTAATTAGATAACACTAAATAAATATTTAACGTCTCACTGAAGTCTTCTAATGACTCGTGTGTGGAAAATTACATTTAAATATTATTTTTGTTTTCAATTTCTTTCATTACTTTTTATAAAACAACTTAAGAGCAAACCGGACACCTCGAAAATTTATAATTCATTCTGAGTCTTTATTTTTAGTCCGATTTTTGTGAAATTTTCAGGAAGTACCAATAATAACAAAACTTAGGGTTGAGAGACCTTGAATTTTTTGTAAACTTTCGAAAAGTATTTATTATAAAAAAATTTAAAAATAATTAAAAAAAAACATTCTGTATTAAATCTATAAAAATTTACTGTTTTTCGTTTTAATAAATATCTAGTAGTTTTTAAATGAAATGCTTTTCCCCCTTTTTTTCTTAAACGCCTCTGTAGAGTGCTGCCTTATCGTTGCACAAATTTAAAGCTCTCAATATTGTCAAGACACATAATATCACGAAGTATTCCCAATGGCACGCATATAAATACAATTTTGTATTAGAAAATTCTTAAAACATTTTTGCTTTCGTGAGAGGTCCGGTTTCCTCTTAATATGCTAAAAATATAATTAAAAAAAAATAAATTATTCTTACCGATCTATCTAAATTATGAAATTTTTATATTATATTACTCAAAGCAAGGGGAATTAGACATTATGAAGAGGGGGGAAAACAAAAGGATAACATTTTTTTTGTTTAATTTTGGGGCTGGATTTCGTATTCTGGTCCAAAATTATTTAGTTAAATAAGTTATTTTTTAATTTTTTTATATTTCTATTATTTTTAGTTCCTAAACATTATTTTTAGTTGTTTTTTTTTTTATTTTTTATTTTTTTTATCTACTAAGCGTGGTGTTTGTAATAACCAGTTTTTTATAGTTCTTTTAAATCGATAATGGTTAATTATAATTTTAATAATTTCTGGTACGTGAGAATAAACACGAGGAGCTATAAGATAGAAAGATCTTTGACCAATTTTTTTATAGGCTCTGTGTGTTTGAATTTGTTTATCTTTTTTGTGGCGTGTTGAATAAGAATGTAAGATTTTTTGTAATACATTTCTTTTTTTGTGTTGGATATTTATGATTCTCTGAGCATAGATCTGTCTAAGGTCCATTGTATGCGATTCCTCGTTTGTATTGTCACTTCTATAAGTTCTATTTTTGTTTAGAATAATTTTTAGGATCAACTTTTGAACAACTTCGAGCTGAGTTAAGTAAGTTTTATAAATACCACCACAGCCTGATATACCGTACTGCAGGCTTTCGACTAAAGAAGAGTAGACCATTTTCAATTGATGAAACTGAAGTATACTTTTTAATTGTTTAAATTTATAGATTAATGATCGAATCCTTTTAGTTACCGACTTCACATGAATATCCCATTTTAGATGGCTATCAATTTCAATGCCAAGGTATCTGATATGATTTGTTTTTTCAATAATAAAAGTCTCCTTTTCATCTGAAAGGTCTATTACGTTGATGTCTGGTTCTGTACTTTTATTACACGAAAATGGTATATATTTTGTTTTCTTAAAGTTAATTGTTAGTCCTATTTCATCAAACCAGTACTTAATTTTTTTTAAATAATTTTAAACAAGCTGTTTTAGTTGGTTCCAATTATCAGCCTCGTAGTGGATAACCGTGTCGTCTGCGAAAGATGAGATGGTACCTTCTGAATTTAATGTTAAAAGACTATTTATGTAAATTGAAAAAAGTAGTGGACCCAAAACTGTACCTTGTGGTACCCCAATTTTAATATATTGTTCTCTTTTTTCCAGATATGAAGTTAATAGTTTTAGAAAAACACCCCCAAATGAAATGAGGGTAATGAATCTGATATAATAATACTATAATTTTTTCTAATTAAATTGTCTACATGTTTAAGAGCTTGGAATAGAGCATATAATTTCTCCCGTGTATACTGGTGCTGTTTTAGAAGTAACTTGTATCTACAGATGTTGTTTTCCAATACTACTGTTGCGCCTATTCCATAGTCAGTTTTGGAGGTATCAGTGTAGATTTTATGGAACTTCTGATGTTACTGTAGAATTCTCTTGAAATGCGAGTTCATCAAAATGTCGTCAATGTTGTGCCGAATTTTATTAATAAGAGGTTTATAGAAGGTTGGAGAACAAGCAAAGGGGTTTTACGAATATTAGATGAAAATAGAATTGAAATGAAATTGTTGGCCACTGTAGAGTACGAAGAATATTTTGAATTCTAGTAGAGAAGGGTGCATGATTCGCAGTATGATTTATAAGAAGGGGGATTTTTAATTAATTCAGGTATATTAGTGGCAATTGATTTATGGGACGAAATTTTAATGGCATATAAGATAGTAACAGTATTTTCGTTGGCAATTATATAAAAAAATGTTTCGATTAAGATGTGTGTGGAAAATATACGTATTGAGTTGATATTTTAAACATTTACAGGGGTGTCGAAAAAAGCCTGTAATACCTCATTTATTTTTCAATAAAATGGGTTATTTGGTCGTGTATTGTGTTTTGATTATTTTGTGCAAATTTAGAATGGATAATAAGGACCAAAACAACATTATTACTAGGTTGTAAGGTCACTAACAAAATTCTATTTATATATTTTTCCGTCCTTTCAATAATAATGTATATAGTGATTTTAAAACCAAAGCGGTTTTATTTTTCTTCATTTTCTTTTCGCAACTGGTGACATAATTAATTTTTCGTAACCAGTTTCATAATTTTCAACTTTATGCAACCGGTTGGATAATGTAAAACATTTTGACTGTGACGCTGCTACGATTATAATAAAAAATGTCACTTTATATGTCAAAATTAGAAAAAAAAAAACAATTTTTAAAACCCTAACGCTCCATTATGTTTACTTTTTTGTTATAGGCTTAACGGTTTGACTATTGTGTTAAAATTTTAAAGCAATCCGAGTTGGGTACATCATGTTCAGGGCAAAAATATACTTAATGGTGGTCAGGTTTTCAAAATACAATGTGTCAAAACTTAAAAAATCGTTTTTTTTATTAAATCTAGTTAGTGCTAAATTAGCGTCTTATCACAATGAACGAAACTGCCAAATTTCAACAATATCGGTGAAAGGATATTTGAGGATTAATATAAAAAAAAACGATTTTTTTTTAACTTTGTCATTATTTTGAAAACCGGACATTTTAGGAACATGTTTATATGAAGTTTTATACTTGAATTTAAAAAAAAAATATTTAATTTGAACTTTTTGATTTTTCTGCAAAATTGCCATTTTCACCAATTTCGTAATTCCGGTTTAACTCGACAATCGGATCCGACAAGTTTTTTTTTTACTAAAATATATGTATTTTTTAGGCGGATATATCACTTTAAAAATGCATCGTAGAGAGCCGCGAATCACTGTAGGTATATTAGAATGAATTGAAAGATTGCCAACATATTTTGGAGGACCACGTGGAAACATTTAATAAATTAGTTGTAATTTTTCACGATCGTATTTTGTAACGACCCACAGTGCTAAATTAACACAGCGTAGTGTCTACAAAGTAGTTCGTCAGAGAATTTTGTATTGTCTCCCTTTGAATGCAAATTTATAATCAGTTAAGTGACGATATTTTTAAATTTTATCGTTTTATGATTAAAATAAAAAGAAAAGCCAGATATGAATGAAAATGTAAATTGAAATAAACAAGAAAACGAGGGATATAATAAATGAATAATAAACAAGCATGAAAACCTGAAAAAAGAAATAAGATAAAACACATTAAACTTTTCTAGTCGAATAACTATATATATAATACAGAAAAAAGGTAAATATAAGTAAACTGACTGCAGATTTGAAGAAAACCTACCTAAAATTGAGGAATTTAACATATTATGGAAACCCTGAAGCTGAATTGTTTAACAAAAATACATTTAAAAAATGGATTGAGAGAATATTTTAGGGATGTATTGAACGATAGGATAGTTAGACTAAAAAAAGTAAGTAACAAACACAATGTAAAAAAATGGAAATATGTGGAAACATTAATGAACAAAAGTACAGTAGAAGATGCAATTATTTAGAAATACACATTTATTATAAAAGGACATTAAAAAATACATAAATTCCCAGCCTTATTTTATGTGAAAGATTTTTTTATTAATATTAATACTCTTGATCTCTATTCTTAACTTGTTAATATCCATAAATCATGTAGATGAGGAAGCGGTAGATATGCTAAACGAGAAAGAGCGTACCTACCGAAGAGTGGAAAGTAATCATCTATTTATAATCAGACAAATAAGTAAGAAAACAAAAATAGAAAGATATCTATACTATCTGTTATGGAAACAGCTAATTACAGAACAAGTTAGGTAGGTAGTCAAATAAAGGAATACCTACTGAAAACCATCGATGAGTAAAAAGTCAAAAAAGTTCAAACTAAATCAAATTTAAAAAATGTAAACTTGAGCTTGATATTTTCCATTTAGCTCTAATGAAATTATGGAACGGTTTAAATTATTTAAATGTACAAGTAAAATTAATATTGTTGGGAAATTACATTAATGCGTTTGAAATATAGATACCTCTAGAGGTATATTAAGTTATACAGTATTGGTTATCGACCGCTTTTCAATACGGTTTACACAAGTGCGTGTAAAAATTACAGAAAGTTAGCATTATGGCGAGCAGGAAACAAATAATTTCAGCGATGCCAGTTTATTCGACCCGGGCAACGTTACAGGTATAAACTAACAACACTTATATTATTCGTTTCCTGCTCGCTCTAATGCGAAATATATGTAGTTTTCAAGTGTGCTTGTGTAAAACGTATTAGAAAATGTTCAGTGGCCAACACTGTACATCTAAATCAAGTAATTTGCAGCAAAGGTAGGTAGGTAGGTAGGTACTTCGTCTATGCAAATTTCTGTCTAGCAATGAACAACCGTTCCCCATTATACGGATTACCCAAGGGATTACTTTAATAGTTCAATTGTTTTTTATCATAATACATGTACCTTAAAAGTGTGATTCTAGAGTTTTACTATGTATAGGATTGAACAGGAATAAAATCTACTCCCTATAATAAATATTATAGGTTTTAAAAGGTTAAAAAGCAAGTACTTTTAGATATTTCTAAAAAAGACAAATTACTATATAATTTATAAACGAATTATTCCATATTTGTAAAAAATGTCCAAACAACTAGTAGATAGGGTCCGATTACAATAAGATGATGTCATCGATTGGCGGAGTAATTCGTTGGCTATCGCCGACTACTGGGTGTTTAGTGGCGTGTTAATATTAGGCATTCCAAACAAATGAATTGCCAGAGGGAAAGTTTGGCATATCTAAAGGTTGGGACATACGATGTATTCTATCTACTATACGTAAAATCATGAATAATGGATTACATTTAAATATTTTATGTCAAACACAATAAAAATAACATTTAATAAACCCGCTTATACATTTCTTCATAAACTGGCTGGCTAGGCGACTACTATTTCGAATAAAAATAGCGTCCGAGATGCAAGACATTGTCGCTACCCCCTTAGATATACAAGAACTTCACACTGGCACCTATTGTTTGACAGGTCGTTGGAATGCCTAATTATAAAAATGTAAAAATAGCATTTTTAATCAAACAACTCACATATTCTTTATTTATTGATAGTTATAGATGATATACATGGTGTTTTTTAAATATGCGTCAAAGGGTTGTTCCTTGGACTATTCTAAGAATATTTTGTTCCTAGATGATTTTTAAAATTCCGTTTCGTATAGGAGATACAACACACAACATTTTCGAGAAAACTATTTTTATTATTTTTAAAATTATTAATAGTCTAAATAAAAATAGGTGTACTTCACTGTGTTAACCAAGAACATACAACTATTTTTAAAATTTGTTATTTTTATTATTTTTTAACATTTCAATTGCTAAAAACGGCTTATTTTTTTCCACTTAAAACAGGCAAAAGTTCAGACATCGTAAAGAAATACAGATTAGATCTGGATTTCATTTGAAATCGTCTAGTGATTGATCATTTGGTAGTTAAAATTTTGTTACTGACTTTCTCCTCAATCACTATACAAACGCCGAGATGACTGACATGCATTACATTTATGGTCTTGCTGATGGAAATTAATTAGAAGCCAGGAGGTTGTACATTGGACGATTTTCTGACCGTAATATTCCTGAAATTGTTCAAAAATATTCATCAACGTCTTCATGACACAGGCGCATTGAGACAAAGTGGAGGGCCAGGAAGGCCAAATACAGAAAGAACGGTGAAAGTGGAAGAAAATGTGCTGGACATGATCGAGGAAGATCCAGTACATCTACTCGAAAAATTGCAAATACTTTTGAATGTGAGTTATTCGAATGTTTGGAAAATTCTTACGGACAATTTGTTATACCCGTTATACCCAAACCAAATACAACGCGTTCAGGCACTTCTTCCTGCTGATTTTCCTCCACGTATTGCATTTTGTCAATGGCTTTTGCAAATTCCTCAACTACTGACGCTTATTCTTTTTACCGATGAAGCGAATTTCTCAAGAAATGCAATAAGGAATTTTCACAATAACCATGTATGGGCTGACGAAAATTCACATGAGGTAATTGAATATCGTTTTCAACATCAGTTCTCGTTGAAATGTTTGGATTGGAATTGTGGATAACTGGCTAATAGGGCCGGTATTTTCAAGACTTACCGGTGAAGTGTATCGTAACTTTTTAGAACAAACTCTACCTGATTTTCCGGATGATGTACCATTAGCAATAAGAAATGCAATGTGGTTTATGCACGATGGTGCACCAGCGCATTTCAGTTTGGTTGCTCGTGGGTTTCTGACGCTAAGATACGAAGATCGCTGGATTGGTCGAAGAGAACCTCATTTATGGCCCGCTTGTTCCCCGGACTTAAACCCCTTGGATTATTTCCTATGGGGCCATCTAAAGTCATTAGTGTATACTACTCCAGTAGAAAATGTGGAAGTTTTGCGAATTCGGATAATTGATGGGTGTAACTCAATAAGAAATGACCCTGGTGTTTTTGAAAGAGTTCGGCAGTCAATGAGAAGATTGGATGCTTGCATTCTTGCTGGAGGTAGTCATTTTCAACAGTTCTTGTAGATTAAGTAACATTTACATGTATTTTTTTGGTAATAAAATGAAGTTATTGTCTAAAATTTTGTTCGCCCTGTATCTCCTTAACAAAACGGATTTTCAAAAATCATCGACGGACAAAATATTCTTACAAGGAACAACCCCTTGAATTTTTGCCCCATGTTTAAAAAACACCCTGTATATTGGAAATTCGAAATATTAAGTAGTTATGACGTAGCGGTGTTCTTATTGTAATAGGACTTTATCTATTAGTCATTCTAACGACCTGTCCAAATGGCCGCTGAAGGGCTTTGACAGGGTCAGTGATGTATCTATATATAGATAGACTGATCAAAGCGTGTCGCATTGCGAGCAGCCATATTGCCTCGCAAGTGCCCATTAATCACAATTGGTTTAGCAAAAATGTGTTTTTAAACCAAATTTCAGCCTTTAAATATAGTAAAAAAATATTACCTACATTTTTACTTCAAGGCACGAGTTTATGTTTACTTTGAAAAACATATTGATGATCAATCTATATAAAACTATGTCATTGGCCCTGTCACATCCATCATGCCCTTTTGGCAACCATTTTATTTGAAATACCTAATAAGATGTCACTGCCTACTGTGCCTACTGGGGCTTAGTGGAGTGTTAATATTATACCTAGGAATGTAGGAATTATTTTTTGAACCAAACAATTTATTACTTATTCTTTATTTGTTGATAGTTATGGGGTAGGTACCTATCTACCTAATAGCTTTAAATAGGAATTTTAATATTGTTGCGATTAAACCGTTAACTTCTAATTATTATAACTAATTTTATAGATAATTTAAATTCCATTAAACTTACTTTTTCAAATAGCTACACAAAACCGCAATAAATCGCATAAAAACGCTATAACGAACGAAAAAATGTCCCAATCGTGATAGGTACCTAAATGCCAAGCCATTCTTATTACAATAAAAATATGATTAGGCATTTTTTGCTTGCAATACCTAGGTGCATATTCTATATCTCAGCTGGAGGATAAGTTGTCTTTAAAGTGCTCATTATTAATATTTGTCCCCTCCCGTGGTGTTAGGCAGTCGTCGTTTTTACAGCATAGTTTATAAAATGCACGGACCGTAACTGTACGGAGTACGGGGCTTGCGGGCACTAGTAAATTGGATATTGGATAGCAGCGTTGCCATTTACCCAGAAACTTTATAGCCGATAACAAACGTGTAGAAGCTCGGGTATTTAAATCGTTTAAATATTGAGAAGTGATAGAAATTACTAAAAAAATTTTTTCGGTTTTGTTGAAAAGTTATAGACAATGCAGGTTATGTTTGATTCTGACTTCCTTGTGATAGTCTTCAGGCGAAACATCTCTTGTTCTGTTTACCGGATGAACGAAATAGATATTTTCTTCATCTTTTATTTTAATTCTTAGATGACCACACAAACATTATGTAAGCCTCAAAGTCAATATATAGACATGATCATAATTAATTATTATAACTCGTTAAAAAAACAGGAATCATGAATGTTGCCTACTAGAGCGTATAGATAAGTGAATATTACTTAGGCCAATTTCATAATCAAATTAAAGGAAGCTTTAATATTAAAAGGATACTTTAAATGTTAAATCATTTCATAATACAAATATATTGACAAAGTACACTTTAAAGCATTATTTAACTAAATACCCGTTTCTGCTTCTTTAAAAGCCTTAAAGCCTGCTTTTTCGGATGATGTTTGACAGTTGTTATTAGTTTTGGTACTTTTTTGTTAAACTTAATCAATTCAGTACCATTTTTAGTACTATATGGACATTTTTCCAATACAGTGACGTATTTTATCAACAAAATAGTCAATTCAGTACTATTTTCAGTACTATTTGGATATTTTTCGAAGAAAGTGACGCATTTTATCAATGATGGATTACAGTTGACAGGTAAGTCATGTAATGAGTCAAATAATTTATTTGAAATTGAAATTTATAGCACGTTTGTTGGTTGTAATTCTGGAAGTAAAATGAATTAAATTTTTTTTTTTTGTTATACATACAGATTGTGTAAAAGTGAAAATCATTTTTATTTCACTTGTGTCCAGTCCATTTGTTCACATAGGGTAATTTTTTTTGTAAGTTTCAAATTTTTCTATAAAAGCGGTTTAATAGATAATTTTAGTAAATCGTACTGTTTGTACAGCTTATTGGGTTTAAGTCTGTCAAATTTGCAACCACATCTGGAGTTTATCAGAGTTCCATTCTGAGTCCGTTACTATTTAATATGTTCATCAATGATATCTCGAGTGTAATTAAAGAGCAGTTTCTACTGTATACAGATGATTTAAAATTATACAAGCGTGTGACAAGTATTGGCGACTGTGAACAACTTCACATGAACTTAAATCTAGTGGTTGAATGGTGTAATAATAATAAACTTGAACTTAACCCAATTAAATGTAAAGTTATGTCTTTTACTTTAAAAACCGACCAAATAAGATATAATTATTTAATAGATATAATGTCTCACTTCAGCGACCAGATACTTTTACAGATCTTGGGGTAATTTTTGATCCCGGATTGACCTTTATATGTCACAGATAAAATGATTGAAACATCGTATCGTATGTATGGTTTTATAACTCGCTGTACCAGGGATTTCAAAGATGTAGCCACATTAAAAAAGTTATATTACTCTCTTATAAGATCAAAGCCTGAGTATGCGTCTGTCGTTTGGAGTCCATTTTACCAACTTCACACGGATCGAATTGAAGCAGTTCAAAGCCGGTTTCTAAAATTACTGTGTTTAAAGGAGGATGGGGTTTATCCGCCAATCGTAGTACCACACCAAAATCTTCTTCAAAGATATCACTTTTTAAGCCTCATAAAAAGACGTGAATAGGTACCATTGTTATGTATTAGGTTTCAAAATTGTTAACGGTTTAATTGATTCTCCTGAATTGTTGAGAAAAATTGATATATGCATTCCGAGAGTATCCTCTAGAAATTCTGACATATTTCACATATCTGTACCTCGCACAAATAATGTTCTGAAAAATTTTCCATTTCATACTATTAGCCGCATTGTGAATAGTGTGAGGTTTTGTTCGATTTAGGTGTGGTTACATTTTCATAAAATATATTTTTTTAAAGTTGGTTATTCAGTACGTTTTTTTGAAATTCAGTACGTTTTAAAATGTTTTTCAGTACGATTTATCATATTCATTCCGGCAGCCCTGCACCAACCACTTGATTTATAGCATTGAAACTCAAAGTCCATATTTTTCAGTTTCAATTATTTTTATATTTTTCGACATCTTTCAACAATAATAACTCTTCTTCTGCAAGACCACTTTTTTGTCAATTATTTATTATGATTTGAACACTATAACACAGAACATACTATTAAAAAAATACTAATATATTTGCAAATATATTTAAATAAATTTCTAAATAGAACTTAACTGAAGCACAGTCGTTAAATAACTCTCAATTTTTATTTTTTTAAACAGAAAACCTTTTTAACCATAGGTCACATACTATAATTTCGGAAATCCCAAACGTAAAATTTAAAATAGATTAAATGCAATGATTTGTAATTTTAGATAGTAGGTATTCTAAGGTTCCTATTACATTCAATAAAAAGGTTCTTAGAATAGTTAACAAGATCATTCTGGCAAGTATTAATTCCAAGAATAATTCAATTTGAAATCATTTAATTCCTTTTTTAATTAATTTGGAAAAACCCGAAAATGCTTACAGGGTATCTATCATTAAAAAAATATGTAGAATAAATATTTATACTTTAAAATAAACTATAAAACATTTTTGAATCTAAAACCTAACATTTCATAGAAAAATTAACATTTTTGTGGCTAATATTCCGGTAAATGTTGGAATTAAAGACAGTTCAGCAATACCAACGTGATAAAATTTTGTTAAAGTTATGAAATTACATTTTTTAAAGGAGAATAGTGAACTTTAAATAGAAGCTTCTTTTAAATCCGCCTTTAGGGTTCTATTATGAAATTGGTCCTTAACCATGTGGATTTTCACTTCCTCCTTTAAAGGTACCATTTGGGAACGTAAGACCGAGTTAGGAGACAGAGGCAAGCGACCGCGTAAGGCGACCGAAATTTGTCTCTTACGTCTGAATCACATGTAATTAAATGAAGCAAATTTGGGACAGTGCAACCAATGCAAGAGACGCAACAGCACTATTAACATGGCAGTTTGCTGCCTGTCGCTTGCATCGGTCTCTCGTTCCCAAACTGTACCTTTAAACTGATCAAAAAGGTAGTCCTCGGGTTCAGAGCTAATTTTGGTTAAATAATCTTAAATATTTAACAACATTCTTGTCAAATAGATACGTATGTGAAATGTGATTTCGAAAAATACTGAAGGATACCTATTTTGAATATGAAATTTTTTATATCGGTCATAATCACAGTAGATAGTTTAATGACATAATCCTGCGAACTCGTGATGCTCCGATATACCTGCCTAATATGTTTCGTGTAATTTTACGTATATTAGATTATACTGGCAGCACTAGTGCCATTGTTACTATTATATTCCATCTACAAGACTCAGATAATTTGTTTTGTATTTCTTTCTTATCTTGTTTTAGGTAACCTATAAATTTATAAAATAAAAACTGATCTAAAATAGGTATATTCTCAGTATCAGATTCTTCAGGAACCCCAACACAATCATGCTCTTCCTATCATTTACATAGTGATAGCGAACCTCTTAAAACAGAGCTTTCAGCGAAAAAAGGGCGGCTATTATTCTTATATTAATATTATTATCATGTACCGTAGCGATTCCTAGCGACCTGATGGTACCCGTTTGATTTATAGCGGTGGAAAAGCTGGAAAAACCTCACCCATCCGAATCAGAGCGCATCGTTTTTCACTAGTCATTGAATACACACGGCTGCTCGATATATTAGGCTACCAAGCCGGTATACCTAGGTATTTCTTTAATTGTTTCGTACTTATGTCTCTCTTTATAAAGCTTTTCGAATGGATTTTGCCCTTAATTATCCTTCATTTGAGTTTATGTTCTTCGTTTAGCAAGAATAGGTATTTCAACAATGTCTTGAAGGAACGCTTATCAAATCGAATGTTTATAGGCCATACAAGCCAGACACGTGTCTCTCTAAGCTAGTCAGATAGCTATTTTATTTCACAGCACTCCACAATTTTGTTATCTTGAAAGCATTATAGATCTTTAGGCTTGAATTATCCTCGGAATTATCCCATCGTTAAATTTTAATAATAATAAAATGAAGTGTTATAAATAAAGTAGAATAAAAAAATAGCTATGAGAAAAGTACAGGTCACAAATTATTTAATTTCTATACTTTTTATATCGATCTAATTAAACAATGCATATTTATGAAATTGTGTATACATTTATATTTACTTACAAGTAAATAGTCATTCCAATTTATCACACTAAAACTAACTTTCCATCTCTTCACCAAACACATTCACTGTTAATTGTATTTCCCCGAATTCGCGACACATCGTCACCTTGGCAACACCGCACCTTAAAGCTACCCGCTGCCGTTCCACATCCTCGAACCGTCCATCTGCTTTAAAGCCGAACTCTCCTGTCCCCGACTATCCCCTTTAAAGCGGCGCTACCCTGCTTACTCGCCGTGCGACCGACTCCGACTGGTCTCCTCTCTCTGTCCCTCTTTCGCTCACCTCCCCACCTCTCGCTCGCACTTTTGCCAGCCCCCACGCGACGTTGTCGGTGTTGATGATATATACTACGATCTTGCAATTTTGATAAACCGTATGTGGTTATCATAAGCAAATGAACTTGTAAATTTAATACCGAAGTTGAGTTCAGGAAGTTTCTAAAATTTAGTGTGTATAAATATTATTAGTCACCTTGGTTTTTTTTAACTCTTTTGGTGTCTAGTGTAAGGTTGCAAAAAGCTTTAGAGGCAAGTAGTAAATCTTGAGAACAAAGAAACTCGCTCTTTGGCGAAAACGAATAATGATTTAAAAATCCGGCAAAGAAAATAAAGTGCCACAAGCGTAGAATTCAGAATTACTGGATATCTGAAAACCTACAAGAAGTAGGTAGGTATACAATAAAGGAGCAATAAATGTGGTAACAGAAACCTAACAAGAAGATGATGAATCGACAAAAATACTTATACGAAAAGAATTAAAAAAGATAGGTACATCTATGTAAATTACCTAGGTATACAAAATTAAAACAAGAGAAAAAAGACGCTAAATAATGTAAGAAACTAAGAACCTGGACTAAGCACCTAGGCACTCTAGGCAGTTATTTGCTTGCTTTCTGAGGGTATATCTACTGTATGAAAGAATAATTTTCTTTTACAAAAAGTCGTGATCGATTATTAGATACCTACCTATCGAATTAGTCTTGCTACAATATAGAAATAGATGTTACCTTGGAATAGGATGGAATATTTCCAAGCATGAATAACGAAAGCAAAAGTTGAGGTATATATTTGTCAACGAATGCCTAAATTGCTTGATTGTCGATTAATTAGGTATTCCATGTAAAATCTCGTAAAGCACTTCAGTAAAAGTCGAGAAAGATGGATGGCACCTTTAAGTATATTGAACGAGGAACGACTTGGCAACATCGTTAATTTCTCATGCCGAAACGAATACAGCGCGCAGAACGCTGTTCCGAGATATCGGCCTGTTTGATTAACTGTTAGGTAATTTTGAAGATTACGCGATTGTTACGACGGTCGTCTGTGTCTATGAAACGATTTCCCGTTTTTCTTATTACTTCTAATATCGTCCCTCGTTTGTTTTTATTGGGAGTTTCGTCGTTTTTTCGTTTTCGCAGCTCGAAGGACCAAACATTGTTACCGCTTTGTTTTCGATTGTTGTGGTTATGTTAGTGCTTCAAGTGTTAAGTTTTATTGTTTTAGTGATGTAGTTGAATTGTATTGTTGGAATATCTGGTTATTTAATCGATGTAGTTAATAAGATTTTATAGCAGCATTTTAGGTTATGTTCCGTTGGAACGATGCGAACTATTTCACAACATTAGGTATAATATTACTATATTTTAATGAGTTTGATTACCTAGCTATTATGATTTTGAATAAAAGTTTTATGTTTACATTGTTTTGTTAGTTGAATATTTTAAAATATTTAATCAACACGATGAGTGTTTGGATTTGGAATCTACAAGCAGCGCCATTTTGAGTAGGGTATAGCTCTAAAAGGTAGGCATAACATATTTTAAAGCCAATTTTTAGAAATGTAGATAATTTTGTTTTAAAAAGTAAATTTTTGTAATAATAAAATACTAAGTAGGTACTACGATTTTTAACTTTTACAAATGTTTATCCGAGTATTGAGTACCTACCTATAGGTAGGTAGGTACATAACTCTACCGTCGGATGATGAACGTTTTACTTGGTAGTTCAGTAGGTACTTATGTACTTATATTTATGCGTTTATGATTCAAAATATGGACTTATTCAAAAAATAATGCTCGTTAGGCAATGTTATAAAAGCTAAAATGATAATTGTGGAAGATAGGATGTTAGTGGTGTTACCCATTTTTAAATCAGGCAATAGGTAGGTACTATCAATATAATATTTTACAGTAGATAGGTACATACCTACCTAATTTCTTGATATTTATCCATCTAGGTAGGTAGGTATAACATCATTATAAACATCGCTAATATTGGGTTCAATAATATACAGGATGTAGTATAGGTACCTATTGACCGACAACGAGAGATTAACTGATGAATTTGGATATCGGAACATGGACCCTTAAAGGGCTTAGTTATACCGAGATACAGGGTGCTAAATGTTTAAAATCAAAATTAAAAATTGCCATAAATCAAAAAGCCTTTATAACATTTTTTTTTAAATTTGATGACCGATACCTAGGTATGATCTTTAAGCAATTCATATTTAGTGGCAATTTTTCTTCTATTTTTTTAGCCACTGGAATAAACATTTTTTAATTTTATTTTTTTTTAAATTCCCTGTTTATTTTTAGTTAAAAAAGTAAAAACCGTTTATGAACCTAAAATGA
The DNA here is from genome assembly GCA_927349885.1 of Psylliodes chrysocephalus. Taxonomy (NCBI): domain Eukaryota; kingdom Metazoa; phylum Arthropoda; class Insecta; order Coleoptera; family Chrysomelidae; genus Psylliodes; species Psylliodes chrysocephalus. The sequence goes on along the minus strand of OV651829.1, from coordinate 3,609,465 downwards.
ACGGTGTTGCAGAAAAACAAAAGTCTGTATGTAGGTACCTACTTAGATAATTTGTAACGACTCAATATTGTCAAATTTTTAATAGTTCGTGTAGGTATTTAAAAAGATATTGGTAGATCAAATTTGAAAAAAAAATTAAAGATGTTTTTTATTCAGGTAGGTATGGCAAATTATGAATTTTGATTTAAAACTTTTGACACTCTGTATATCGGTAACTAAGTTCATGTTCCTATATCAAAATTCATCAATTAACGAGAGCTCTCCCTGTATAATGTATATAGGTACGTACCTATGAGATAAATTACCTAGGTAGGTAGGATAGGTACCTAGATACGCGTTCAAAATTTTCTTTTTATGAAACTTCTCTTATTATAACTTCTACCAACCTACTAAATAAATTAGATCACGTTTCTAATTTTTTATCCAGCTCATATTACTTAACACGTTTTTACTATTAAGTAGATAGGTATATATTACATAATTCGGCCCAAGAAATCGTGATGTTTAAATTATCATAGGAACTTACTAAAAATGTATTTCAATTCAATGTTTAGGTACCTATAAAAAATAGGACCATTCTCTACTTATTCCAGTTATACCTATTTACAGAATCAGATTGGGTAGGAAACTTCTTAGTGTTTCCAACACTCAGAAATAATCCTGGATCATCAATTATCGCAGCCGCTCTTAGAAAATGGAGATTTATCTTAAGAGCATGTTTGTAAAGTCTAAATAAGATCTAGGTACTTACTTTAAGTACTTTAAACAATAGTTTGTATAGTAGTCTCAGTTACATTAAAGAAGAGGTGGCACACATAGATATATGCCAATATATGGTTATATTATATCTATGGCTGTGACGTACTGTATCATTCTTTAATGAAACGGATTCTCTACTATACAAACTATATAGGTATAGATTGTTTTTAAAAGTTATGAAGTTGAAACCGTTCTGACTTTATTTTATTAAATCAAGAAGTGATCAACTACCACTATCTAATAAAAAACGTTTCTACATAAGATACAGTAAACATACTCGTAAACGTTCTATGGCGTCTTTGTTGAAGTTGAACAAAATTACCAATGACCTTTAGGTTGTAATTTTTCTAAAAATAAACAAAGTCTTGCATTTTTACGTGAATAATGTTAATAAATCATCGTTTTGATTTGTTTTATCTACCTAATCAGTTTTTTAAACGAAAGATTTTTCTAAAAGTTAAAAACCCATGAACAAACAACCAAAAAAATAGATAAGACTTCAACGAATTAGCAAACAATGCGAGTGGAGTTAATAAAACAATTATTAATTGAAAAATAAACTTTTTATAATAAGGAAGATCATCGTTCACTTGCGTTTCGGATATTACCTATACACATTACAATTAAAAGAACACGGCTACGTCATAACTATTACTTCGAATTTCGAATACATATTATTTATAACTATCAATAAATTAAAAATAAGCAAGTTGTTAGGTATAAAACAATATTTCCTATATTCCTATAATATTAGCCACCAGTAGGGGGCGATAACCAATTAATTACTTTGCCAAATGATGACGTAGCTGTGTTCTTCTAATTGTAATCGGACCCTAGTTGAAAGTGGTTAGGTATCTATCTTTAAATAATGAAAGTTTCGGTACCTTCAACAACTATCGATTCCTACAGATTACAGGCAGCATTTTGTATGCCGCATATAAAAATAATACCTAATTATTATTTCTTTGATACCATCTTTCATATTAGGTACTAAGTAGGGATGTTAAGGGATATGAAAAGTTCAACATCATGGCGACATCGATTAAGAGTAACTTTTTTGAATAAAAATTCCATAGTTTTCAGAAATGTGAAAAAGAGAAAATGTCCCCCTAATGAAACGTTTATGATCGCAATAGAAAAAATGTTTCTACTGCTTTTATTTGGCCATAAAACACCTTGTATTCATACCAAATTTGATCCTTTAAAATACCTGAATTCTGGAGATTAAAGAGAAAAACAGTTATTTTACCTCTGGCTGCCAAACGAAACAAGTTGGTATACGCAATTTTCAGACGCCCTATATAGTAAAATGTGAAAAATTATTTTAGGAAAAAGTTCTTACAAGTCGAGAATCGACCCCTGAAAATAATCAGGTAGATAGGTACCTATTCTTGGTAACAAAAATAAACGTTTCTAATCACCAAAGTAACCTACAACACGATACCAAAATTTTCATCCATCTTTGAACCCCCCATCTTCTTTATGTTCGAGCCACTCTCTCCGTGCACATTTCAAATTATTATTTATATTGTGTAATTGTATATCGGCCACCCCATTCCTCCGATACAAGCGAAAACTTGGGGTGGGTAAGGGTCCGAGGGTAAGTACACCCCGGGACCATTATTATTAATAGGGCAGAGCGGCAAATGTGTAACCGGCGGAGGCCATTTTGAATTTTTGAAGCTTCTCAAAACATATGGGATATTGGATGAGAGAAGCATGGAACGTTGGAACTTTTACGCTCCGGTTTCCTGTTGTACGCCCGTTTAGGTAATTTGGGGATACCGAGAGAATAATGTAAAAAGGGTGAAGGGCGGGACTTGTCCTGTGGTTTTAGCTCGACAGATGTATCTATAGAATTTGAAATAATTTGATGAAAGAAATAAGAGAAATATTATGTACCTAGTCCGATTTTGAAATTAAAAAATTGGTGCATTTCTTAGTGTGAATAAAAGAAAAAAATGTCTTCTTTCCAAAAATCAATAAAAGAAGTTTAAAATTCCTTTATTGGTCATTAACAGCTGAACTAAAAACATCTAAATTTAAGAAACAACGGCACCTTCTTTGTAATAGGTAGGTACCTAATCAAAAGAAATGGCTAGAGTTTATTTGAAAATGAATGATAGCAAAATTATATAAAAATATAGACCTTTGTCATAAAAACTGTGCTATCATGGCATTCTCAAATAAACTATTACAAGCTATAAACGTAATTTTAAAAAATCTACTTTAAAATCGTGCAGAAGCCCTTAATAATTGAGATTTTTTTATTTTTAGTCATTAGATCCTGACCAATTGTATATTGGACTACCCCTGAGGTATCCCCTTTCTAACAAAAAAAAGAATCATAGAAACCGTGCTGAAGAGTTATCGCTAAAAATTCATTAAAAAAATGAAGAGTTTGATGATTTTCTCATGGAAAAACGTAAAGAAATATCGCTGAACAATCTGAAAGTACACAAAAAAATATTCCGACGAATATACACATATTTCTTCACAAAAATTAATAAAAAGTTCAAATTAAAATAAAAAATATTTATTCATTTTGATTAATTTTTGAAGCAATGGCTATATTATTATCTATACCGGGTGTTCAAATTAAAATGTTACAGTTATATACCGCCTTTTATAAAAAAAACGTTTCTAGCAAAATTTTCAAGTAGCTGTTACTCTAAAAGTAAAGGTCCAATAAAAAAAATATTTCCCTCAAAAGTTTCTTATTTTTTTATGTAAAAATAAACTGGGGTTCCAATTTAAAAAAAAAACAAAGTCCACCTCGATATGGCCATATTATGGTCAGCTATAAAAAATAAATTTAGCCAAAATGTTTCCCCCAAAAAACTATAAATTTTTTGCCTGAAACTTTTTATTCTAAAATGCATACACTTGTATAGTGTGTCGCAAAAAGCCTGCATCTCGGCCTGCACCAAAACTTCTTTTCTTTGAAATTTTTTAATTATTAATAAAAGTTTGTGGGGGAGTTAAAAAATATTAATTTGACTCAAGAGTACCAACAATTAATTATTTTTAAAAAGTGTGCTTTGAAAAACCTTTTTAGAATCAATTACTATTAGCTTTAGAAATTCTGCCAGTTCTATTAATCATAAGATTAAACAAAAATACAATTTGATTATCTCATTCGAATTTTGAAAAATATTTTGTTCACAAATAAATGATACTAGACTCACCAAAAGGATAAAAAATCTGGTCACTCATTTAAAATTATATATCTATATACCTATGGTATAAAATTTAGTAAACAAAGTATTGTAGCAAAACAAAAAGTTTTTTTACTCCCAAATATAAGAAATGACTGGTTAGCATTTTGGAATAAGTTTATATCTCCAGTTATCTAAATTTATTTTTGGGAAATAATGTTATGTTTAGATATTATTAACGGGTATAATACTTTATCTACGATTATGGAATATTTTTATGCCCCATTTAATATATTTTTTAATATGAAACTAATTTTATTTATATAATAATACTTTCCCTATTCACCCCCTTACGAGGGAATTTTAACCCCAGAAACAGAGTTTGAGAGGGGTAAGGATGCCTATTATTATTTACCGTGGCCCTTCGCGACGATTTACAGGTTATTTATGGGGCCATTTGACATACACAGGTGAGGAAACCCCCACCCACCATCATCTACACGGTAACTCACTGGGATTACTTTGTACGTATCAACAGAAATTAGATATATTACTGCTAATACGCCACACATCGCAATACGCAATACTTAGTTAGGTATGTCAAATAATTGCAAGAACAATAAAATTGCCATCCTAAATGTATAATTTTAAAACATAATAATTTAAATCTTATTAAAAAAAAAGAAGCCGCACTAAGAATTGAACCTCGCTCAGTCAGGATCGGTGTCACTACGCTTCTTGATTTCTTAGGTATGTGATAGGGACATCCGAAAACTTTCTGGAGTATAGAATAGGTACCCAGGTATATAATATTAACTACTCATGCAAATAAAACAGTAACATTATAGATGCTTACAACACTTTGTTTTTGAGACATGTTTATTTTTATTCACCTAGGTAGATATTTAGGTATGATATTTATGGAACTTTCGTTCCAAGGTGCACTTGTCTGTTTTTTATTACCAATCCACCCTAGTAGGTATCGGTTAGAACTTGTGACAATATATACTTACCTTCCTACCCAAGTGGTAATGTGTATGTATCTCCAAGGAGGAGGTAGGTACCTATTAATGGTTTTCTGATTGTAAAATGGCAATAACTTGTTTGTAATCCTAATAAATCATAGCTAGTTAAGTATGCATGTTCGATTGGATGATATTCTGAAATTTAATACATAGAACCTGTCCTCTTAATTAATATTACACGAATTTAAATAACATTTGGAAAGCAGATCTAGGTACTTACCTACCACCTACTTGGCTATAAAGCGATAGATATCCAGTATTTGATTAAATCGCCATAAAAAAAATAGAATTTTAAAGGCCAAATAAGCACCAAGTGGATATTCGTGAAACTATTTTTAAATAATTCAAAAATTACCGATATACTACCTAGGTACCCTATTTTCAAAAAATAGACAAACACTCTTCTGTTATTTATAAGAAGGCAAGATGGTTCGTTGACCCAACCGAAGTTATACCTGCTCTTAGCCCAGCTGATTGAGGTCACACAGTCTAAATCCTATAATTATATTTACGAAAACCTTTTCCCCGAATAGGTAGTTTACCTTTTCTACTTACAATCCTCAGGTAAAAATGTCTGGATGAGTTTAATAAACACAAAAATAGGTAAATAGTGTACCTAAATAATTCTGAAATTCATTTCAAAGTTTTACCTACTTATGCTGCACCATTTTTGTTCTATTTAGAAATCCAACACCGATATTTTTATACCCCTAGATAGATCAGACAATAAGAAAAAAATGGCCGACAACAGAATTATTTGCCACGTGTTTTTATATATATTTTTATGCCCCTAGACAGAGCAGACAATACGAAAAAAATGGCCGACAATAGAATTACTAGCCACGTGTTATATTATAATAATCCCCCTACAATTCACCCCCCTAGTGAAATAAGAAATGAAGCTCTGGGTACGGCACGACTTAAGTTGATTGATCGTGCCATTTGCCTTACAGATGAAAGGACAGTAATTAAAATATGATAAGTTGCCATTTTAAAAATGCACTCTATTGATTAAAGAAGGGTAGACGCTACTATTTTATCCCGCTTAGCATTACCTAGGTACTTTTGTGGCCCATTAAATTGGATACCTATCTAAAACAAATTAAAAATGAGTTAATATCCTTGTAATTTTTGGAGATTTTCGTCCTTTTTATACATATTCATAAATAGTTAGAACTAAAAATAAATTAGATAAGTAGGTACCTCTACCCCTAGTGAAAATGATTGGTCTGATATAGGTACATTTTTTTTAATAATGAAAAGAGTAGAAATATCATACCTAAATTTTTGATGAATATGCGAGAGATTGTGTTTTCATCAATGGTCTTTTAAATTCGCGACTGACATCGATACAGGTCAACTTCTGTTTTCCTGATATTAATATTCTTCCTATAGTCGATATGTAAGTACGACTGACTATCCAGGTAGCTATACGGTTGACTATAGGTGCCTTTATCATAAACAAAATATCCTATGTAAAAGAGATGCGAAAACTATTCACCCTTTTAAAGTATCTTTAATTTTCTTTCCCATGGGTGCCAAAATATTTGAAATACATCAAACATACATTAATATTGTAGCTTCAGTTAAATTTCATCATCTTTAATTATTACAATTTATCGATCATCATACCTAAACTAGCACACACGAATAATTATGCTATCTTGGATGTTACTTTAACAGTTTCCTGATCCCAAAACCAATCTCAAGAGATGAGGACAATAGGTACATTTAAAATAATAATGTTAAGCACCTAGGTACCTACCTATTTATTTTTTAATTAATTTAAATTAGTAAGTAAATGTTTTACTTATTTCTTACTATGGGTAGGTAGGTGGTGTTATCTACTTATTGAATATTATATAAATAGTTATACCACTTCCATTTAATTTTATATTTACATAGATAAATTAACACATTAACATAATCAAAAATCAACATTGTACATACCTAGGTACTTATTTGTAAAAACAAAATACTTAAAAAGAAATGCTTACTAAACAGCTGTTTATAGGTACCTGGTACGTAGGTACCCACCTAGGTATCTCAGCAATTAAAAAAATCTAATTAGGTAAAGTTCTAAAATAGATACCTAAATTAAAAGCACACACACATAATAACAAAATACAAACCATAATATGCAAAACCAGACACAGTAAAGTAAAAGAAAGCTATACCTATACAGGGCCAACAAAAAGTATACATTCTGTTAAACTAATTAATAGGTAACGTAAAAAACAACCAAAAATCAAAAAGATGATTAGCATTTTGCTTATTATTATTCGAGAAATCTTTAAACAAAAATAAGATATTTAAAATTTTAAATACCTAATTTTGAGCTTTAAAACTGGCTGCCTTCTAATTAACATTTATTTTTGATCTGTATTAAAATAGCTAAATACATTTAGTTTGTAATTCTGCTAGCGTTAAGTTCCGCTAATTTAATTAAAACTACTAAAGACTTTTGAATAAACCATTGAAACGTCGGTTATTTAAAGTTTTGATAACTTTTGGAAGACCCTGTATACACAGACACCAAATTAAAAGTTACATTAATGATACCACGTACCGCTATGTGTTAAGTCAAAAAATCCTCTTCCCGCTACCAAGTATTCACTGTTTTATCAAACTTACGAAAAAAGAAAGAAAAATTTAAAAACCAAAGACTGACCTTTTCGTAAAAAAACCAAAACCTCTCCGTTCCATATCACCCAAAAGAAATCATAGAACAAAAAATTTGAAAATTCAAAATAAACGTTATAATCCACAGACGAGCACACCGAATATTTCAGTTCGTGAAAACCACAATAAAAAACTACACTTAGAAAAAAATCCCTTCCAACTACATCACCTTCTCGCGACCGAACTATCGTTACTACTGCGCTCTCTGCGTCTTCAGCAAAAGTTACTGGTCGTCCTTCGCGGGGCCAATGGCAGCACGGCTAGCCCTTCTCCAAACGCGATTGGTCGCCTGCGGAAAATGACGCTGGCGGCAGGGAGGGGGGGACCTGCGGTAAATGAAAAAGTTTAAAGTTGTCCGTACGAGACGGTCTGCCATGCTATTTTCAAGGATTTCAAAGTTAATCATGGCGAATCACGCAGTAGGCTGTGGGTATTTTGTATATGCCATGGCGACTGGATCTACGTATTAACGCGGAGGAGACGGGGGAGATCGGTTTGAAGATAAGATAAGGTGGTATGGTACAGCTATTGCTTTTTGGTTTGGGGGTATTGTTATTGCCGGTGGGAAAGATTGGTATCGGATGTTTTTGGATACATTTTATTGGGGATGCGTGCGTGATCAAAGATCAAATGCAATAATGACAAAATTAATATTATTACATATTCGAAGATGGGAGGGAGGTTAACGATAATTTGAAATAGCTTCATTGATAAGACGTTTTCGACTAGTTTTTTCAAAAATTCGTTATCTAGCGTTAAATTTTGAAAATATTGTGGTTTCTACAAATTGGGTGTTAACTTTTATCTGAAACATTTATACAAAAATTCAATTAAAATGGTTGTCGATAAGCTATAAAAGAAGACCACGTCTCGAAAAATATCACTTCGAAATACAAAAACCAACCCGTACCTAACTGTTTTTTTTTATTAATGGCAAACTTGTGTTATTTAAAAATCAAATAAAAAATAGCAGTGTCGCCAAGAGCCATGATGGGGCCCCGGGACAAAACACTGGCAAGGGCCCCTTATATATTAAGTTTTACGAGAACGAAAAGGAATGACGACTGGGGATCAGATTTAAAAACAACCAAGCATTTTTATAAAATCAGGTCCTTTCTTGGCGCAATTTCAAAAAAAACAACAAAGTCCTCAGCAGAATCAGCTCGTCCTTTCTTGGTGAAATTACTAAAAAAAACGTACTCAGACTTGTATTTTTTGTGAACCAAATCCTTCTTTTTGTGCTGAGCTTCTAAAAAAAAAATCCTCAGCTTGTGGTCCGGGATTTTGCCCCCCCTCTCGTCGGGCCAGCAAAATAGTACCTATACCTACCCATCTGTTTCATGTGTAGGTACAGTTACAGAATGTACACCTAAATTTTCATTATTTATTAATAATTGTCGAAAAAAACGTCAAGAGCGTTGAAGACAAACATTACAATTAAAACAAAAATAAAAAAATATGGTATAAAACCTGTAAAATTGGTCTAATTTTACAAATAATTGAATTAATTTGAATTAAAAAGTATTTAAGAAAACCAATTCTAATATTTAAAAATAAAAACAAAGGAAAAAGAGAAAAACTCAAAGTCCGCGTCACAAAAACGTCAAGCGTTCTGAAAATAACTACCCCTTTGGCTAATACCGCAACAGGCATTGCATTATATCAAAGGGAAAATAGCAGAGATCTAAAATGATTTTCACTCTTAACTTTGATTTTGCTCCCTAAGAAGAACGTAATTCTTGGACCGATTTTGTCCTTATTAAGACTCGTTAGTAAGAAATAGACAGTCTCGATTTCAATCTCCAATGGAACCAGTAGGAGGATTACAGTTGCTCGCTACTCAAAGGTGGTGGTTGAATGAGGATCAGATATAACAAAGTAACGCCATTTAGAAAGTAAATTCAAGGCTGGCTGTGGTACCTTGTTCAACCCAATGAACACACACTCGTTTCTTCAACGCGAATTTACCGTTGTATGGTATAAAAAACGTTATTGATTGAATAGTCAACGTTGAGATTTTAGTTGATTAAGTTATTATTATATACGTATATAAAATACTAATTTCTAACGTATGTTTCAAGTAATTTTCCACAAAACGTTGAAAATTTGATAATATAATACGTTTTATTTATAACATTTGGTTTTAAATAACGTTATTTTTTGCCGCATTTGAACTATTTTTATAAATTTTATAGGTTTGGTTATTAACCAGTTTTCGAAATTTTTTTTACGTGTGCTCATTGGGATAGAGAAAGACGGAATTTTTCTCATTTTCCTTTGTTTTTATTTTTAAATTGGTCATCATTAGAGAACTGGATTTTTTCCTTTGATAATTGCCAGTCTGGTTATTATTCCGCCTTATATAAGGTCTGTTCCAACGCAAGCGAAAACGATATTACGTTAAATCATGCGCTGTATACAATATTCGTGTAGAGCGCATGATTTGTACTGTAATATTACGGTTTTCGCGCAAACCTTTTATGAACTAGGTACTACAGCGAGCTTTGATTTTGTTTCGTAAGTGTAGATGGCGTTACTTTGTTACTTCTGATCCTCACCCAACCAGCTTTATTTAATGAACGTTCTTAAAATGGGCAGTTTAAATTTTAATAAAAATTATTATACAGGCTATAGCAGGAAAGTGGTAGAGTAGTAGAAAGAATTAAAATTAAAAGGAAGAAAAGAGAAGAAGAGACAAATACATTTTTATTACTTGTATTGTTAATTGTTTTTATAACTTTGAAATTGATTTTCTGGAAAGTGAATTTATTTCAAATTGAGATTTAGTTGAAACGAGAGATGGTATGGTCAGTGTTGCCAGATGATTTTTAAAAAAAAATCATGTCAGTTCAAAAAATCAGTAGAAATCAGTAGAAAATATATTTTTTTAAAAATAAGCTCAAAATCACATAAAATTACAAAAAAGTATTTATTGAAAAATTCAACCCAAAATATTTTTTTAAAATATAATACAGTTTAAAATAAATAAATAAATAAATAAAAATGAAATTAAAAAAACACAAAAATAAAACGAAAGCTGATGTTAAAAACTACACAATATACAAATATACAAAAAAACTAAAGGTCATTAGTTTCAGAAGAATCAGAGTCAGTCAGTCCTTTTTCGTTAGTTTTATACATATTAGCATTGTGTAAAATTGAGGTTTCTTTTGAAAAATCTATTGAAAAACAATTTTTGTCGTTACTTTTCAAAAATGGTTTACTATGTAAATGCCCCACAATACTTGCGGTTGATAATTTATTCCTTTGAGTTGTTTTCATTAAGTTTACTTGGGAAAAAATTATTTCCACATTCGCTGATGAATGTGGTAATAAAAGTATATTGAAAGCAAAATTAGAGGGTAATGGAAACATCAATGTCTGATCACCTCTAGTTATTTTATTAACTTTATTCCAAAATTCCACAGCGGTTATATCATTTCGAGACGCCAATTCAATACAAATATCAGTATTTCGAAACAACCGCCATTCGTTGTCCAAGACCTGATAATCATCATTTACTCCCCGCAATAATCTTATGGAAATTGGGTTTCTGTCAAATTGTCTGAATTTTGATATGTTGTAGATTTTGTCATCCAGAACAAAAGTCTCCATGGGCACAAAGTGCCAAAATGAATATTTTGGCAGCTAAGGAGCTGCCAAAGCTCCCCTGATCCGTTGCAAAACTATTCATTTTCAATACTATTTACAGATGTCAAAAGCATATTTTAATTATTCTAATATATAGGGTAATGTTTTTGAGGTAAGGTTTTGTAAGATGCCTTAACTGCACTGTTTAATCTATAAATTTTGGGTAAAACAAATTGTAAGAACATTTAAAATGGTTTTGTAAGAGGATCTTTCAAATCGCTTAATATATTCCGAGCACCAAGAAGACCTTCAGTTGCAACGGCGCCAGTAAAATATAAAACAAGGGCATTATACTGTTCTAAAATTCTATTAACAGCACTTTCCAACGAGAGCCACCTTGTCTGTGAAGGATACATTTGTAAAATTTTGGAATTCTTTAAAAGACTCTGCGTTTTGTGCTATTAGAAAAATAGTTGTAAACATTGCGTATTAAATCTTCTATAGCTCTAGGTAGCTTTTGACATGCACCAGATGCGCATAAACTAAAGCTATGACATATGCATTTTAAGACAAATATATTAGGAATATCAGATTTTAATCTTGTAATAATTGAATTTTTGCGGCCAACCATGACATTTGGTCCATCAGAAGCAAAACCTATTAGATTTTTTATATAAGGAATTTTGTAACGCTCAAAATAATTTACGAGATGTCTGTATAAATCCTCAGCTGTAGCACCTTGTAGTGGCAACAAAGCAAGAAATGTATCTTTAATTCTAAAAAAAAGTGGTTTAATTTTTTTTGTAACTATACTTACTGATTATTGTAATGATATCTAACTACCAGGCACAAGTGCTTAGTGCATCCTCGGTCTGTAGACTCATCTGTTATCAGGGAAAACTTAGTGCATTTCAAAATATTACAAAGATCAATCAGTTGCTTTTTTCCTATAACATTCTTAACTAATGATGAGCATTTTGTTCTTCCACATTTTATTGTTTTTGCTATCTCTGAATCAGGGACAACTTTGGGAAGCAGTTTTACTAAATGTTCCATTGTATTATAGGGACGGTTATGTTCGGAGACAAAAGCTGCTAAATATAAATTGGACTTTTTCTTTGCCCTTTCTAAACTAGTATGCTTTTGAAATGATACTAAAGTTTGTTGCCTCCTTATAGACTTCGCCAATTTTTGATATGTCATACAAGAATTGTGCCTAACCAATGCTATAGCCCTGTTGAATTTATGGAAATTACTCTTTTACATATTTTACAAAATGCAGTGTTATTCGTTTTGCCAGAGGTAACCTTTTGCCAGAGGTAACCCAATTTTTAAATTCAGCTTCGTTTTCCGACTCTTTTTTATATTTTTGGGAGTATTTCATCCTTTTTTTAGTGGACGGCCCTTCTGCCGCAGAATTCGCACCTATTTCATGTTCACTACTCGATTCAGAACTAAATAGTAAAAAATATACCACATTAAAAATAATAATTAAATAGACAACTCCAAAAACATACCTCATTTTTAATAAAAACAAAGGATTCTGGAACAAATATACCTATATGTATAAAAACAAACGCACAATATTTCTACTACTAATAGACACATTCACCTTCTCACCTCACATCTATCACTGCATATATATTACGAGCAGGGCTGCCGCGGAGATATTTAGAAATGTACTAGAAAATTTGAGGAAAATGTACTAAATTTTAGGTGGACTGTCATTTGTCATAACTGTCACGTATGTTGTCAGTTGTCATGTCAAATCTTGTCGAATGTCAACTGTAGGATGGATTGGCGTTGTTTGTTTTTGTTGCTTATGTACTTTGAAAAAGTGGATTTGGAATATACCACTGGAATATACCGATACGTTAATATGAATATAGTTTTGTTTTAAATTTTATTATTTTAATCAAGTTTAAAGGCAAGTTTTTATATGTTTATCAAGGTACCTAGGTAAAAATAAATTGTACGATCATAAACCAGTCACTTTACACCAGGATTCTGCATAATAGATAATATGGAGGTCCCAATAATCTACTGCACAGAATCCTGGAGTCGGTGACGAGTTTCTGATCGTTATTGGAATAGACCTTATGTAAAATCCCTTTTCTTTAAGAAAAATACCGCTAATATTTACAATACTTACCATTAGAGCGGGAAACTTAAGCTTTCCATCATAGATGGTGCCACAAAGACGATCAGTATTACAAATTGTACTAAATTGTCCCTGATTTGACTTAAAATGTACTTTTGTACTTTACCGTGAGAAATGCGAAGAAATGTACTAAATTTAGTACAATTGTACTGAAACGGCAGCCCTGATTACGAGTATATTTAAATTCGGGGAAAACCCTACTGTAAAAGGCGAATACCGAATACCCTACCTCAGCCAGAGGCGGAATACACAGAACGATGTCTGTCGCTGACAACACTTTAACCAATCATCAACCGGTATTTTTGACAGGATAGGAGAATACACGTTGATGATTGGTTAAAAGGAATGTGTCAGAAAGTGTAGTCGGCGACAGACATAGTTCTGTGACCGAAAAACAAACAAAACGTAACAGCTTTGCATTGTTGCCTATGTGATTAATTTTTCAGAATAAACACAAAAAATAGGTATTTTAACGAATTAAAAAAATTGTAAAAACAGTAGATTAGAATGTCAAATCAGTATATCAGTAGACTATGTGTGAAATCAGTAGATCTACTGAAAAATCAGTAGATCTGGTAACACTGGGTATGGTGTTTCATAGAATAATTGAAGATTCTCTGATTAAAAATAAGATGATTAAATTAAACATGCTTAGATAAAATATTACTCGTTTCCGAAGTTGGAAATTCAAAAATTAATGGCTATAATTTTTTTATTTTTCAGTAGATATAATTTTACATTTTTGGTGTCATAAGATACATCTATCAGCAAAACAATTAGTTAAATAAACTTTGTCAGTGGCGAACGGCATGGATAAGTAACACCTTCGTCCCCTCTCAATTTTGGACTATACTTTAAATTTTTTGATGTTTTTTTAAATATACTCTTGTTAGGAACTCATAAGGTAATAGGTTTTCGAGATATTCACACTCAAAGGTGGCATTTCTCATTTTAATTTATATTTAATTTTTGATTTTTTTTATAATTTCCAAACAACAGTACACGATCTATATAAAAAACATGAAAAAAAATCGAAATTATAGTCCAAATAAGTTTTTGAAGAGTGGTGTAAAATTTAGAAGGGGTGAAGGTGTTACTTACCCATGCCGTACGCCACTGTCAAAGTTTATTTGACTGAATTATTTTAATTTATTTTTTAATTTTGTAATTTTGAATTGTTTTATAAAATTATACTGAGCGAACGTTTTTGGTGTCATAAGCTACACTTATCAGCGAAAAAATCAGTTAAATAAACTTTTGCAGTGGCGTACGGCATAGGTAAGTACCACCTTCACTCCTTCTAAATTTTACACCTTGCACTCTTCAAAAACTTATTTGGACCATTTCTATTTCTATTTTTTCATGTTTTTTATATAGATCATGTACTCTTATTGGAAATTTATAAAAAAATCCAAAATTAATAAAATTGAAATGAAGAATGTCCACCTTTGAGTGTGAATATCTCGAAAAACAATAACTTTATGAGTTCCCAATATAAGTACATGATTTATTTAAAAAACATCAAATAATGTAAAAGTATAGTCCAAATAACTTTTTGGACAGTGGCGTAAAATTTATAGGCGATATATGAAAAAGTGCCGATATAATTCCACTTCCTAAAGTTGCAAATCCTTGTGAATATAATGATTTGATGCCCATATCACTACTGTCACCATTTATTAAAATTTTTGAAAAAATCATTGCTTCTCAAGTTACTAAATTTTTGGATGAACAACTGATCCTACCCGCATTACAATCAACATAGAAAAAAATATAGTACTAATACTGCACTTTTAAAGGTAGTAAATGATACTGTACACAATTATGATAAATCGGAGTACATAGTTTTAATATTATTATTGATCAAAGTAAGGCATTCGATTTAGTAAATCATCAGTTAATATTAGAAAAGTTAAAATACTTAGGTTTTGATAGGAATAGTTTATTGTGGTTCGGCAACTACTTGAATGAGGACACAACGAGTTAAGCTTGCAAGTACATATTCAGACTGTAGGATAATAGTTAAAGGGGTACCTCAAGGAAGTGTACTTGGACCTCTGCTCTTTTTAATTTTTAGTTTTGATTTGCCAAGATGCCTCACTTACATGAATTATCATTTGTAAGCAGATGATTTACAACTTTATATGGGAATCCAAAATATTAATATAGAAAATGATATTGATCACATTCATGAATGATGTGTTAATCATGGTCTTAAATTGAATCCTAGAAAATCAAGTGCCATTTGTATAGGTCCAGAGTTTAAGAGCAGGTCTATCAATAGTTTTAGAAGAGAAAATCATTACATGGTCAACTTGTGCTAAAAATTTGAGACTTATTATGAATGGCAATTTGAATTTTAATGAACATGTTAATCTTTAGTAAGGTTTCATACTTAAAATTAAAATCAATTTATCATTTGAAGTTTCTCTTGAGTAAAAACATTAAATTATAGCTCTTATATATCCTCACATTGATTACTGTTCTATAGTTTATTACTATTTTCTTAGTAAATATAACCAAGAGAAACTTCAGAAGATTGAAAATTCCTGTATGAGATTTACTTGTAATAATATTCCATAGTATAGAGATCATGTTTCTCCATACATTCGCAGGCTAAATACAATTCAGGAAAGGATAAAATATTTATATTTAATTTTTTTGTATAAAATTTTAATGTCTAAAATTCCACAGTATTTACATAATAACTTACTAAGAAGACCAATTATACACAATATAAATTTATGAGTCAACACTTTTACAACCCCAGTGCATCGAACTTCAAAATTCCAAGATTGTTTTAGTTACGTTACACCGTTATTATTGAATTCAGAACTTAATTATTTAAATCTGAATTTTAATAATTTTGTTAAGACTATTAGGCAAGTTTTTATTTCAAGATAATGATTTAATTTAAAATTTAAAACAATTATTTTGTGAACATTTTTTTATGCTCTTATAATGAGGATGAATTAAAAAACGGCTTAGCCGAATTAATTCCTTTTGAGACGCTTATGTATTTATAGTTGCTCAATAAACATTATTTATTATTATTATTATTATTATTATTTATAATGTGTTACTTATCCGTTCCGTATGCCACTGGTAAAGTTTATTTAACTGATTGTTTCGCTAATTGTTGTATCTCATAACACCAAAAATGTTTACCGATTTAGTAAAATTATATGGAGAAAAAAATTATAGCCATTAATAATTTTTTAATTTTAAGCTTTAACACCCTGTATTTCGAAAACCAGTAATATTTTATATTAGCATGTTTCATTTAATCATCCTATTTTTAAACAGACAATCTTCAGTTGTTGTGTCGTATTCTTAAGGTGATTACAGCACCCCTTATAATTTTCAAACAAGGATATCTCGAAAAGTAATTTTTTTTTAAATTTAAATTTTGGAAAAATAAATTAGGCAATAATATCTAAAATATGCATATTTTTTAAACTTTTAATTCCTTCCAGTTTCCCAGAAAAAATCAAAGGGCTTTAAATTTTGAAATATCATGATGAAAATAAATGCTTTCCTCAACAGTACTATTCTTAATATAATCCATGAATTTAAGCTCTTAATGTCTTGTTAATGATTTTTTAAAATTCGCCAAAATTAGAGGCTAAAACGCCTCGTTAAGTGCTATCTTCTGGTGTAAACTGGTGTAAATCATTTCCGGAAACGAATGATGACTGAGAGTGTACGATACGATAGTTACAGTCGCGTTACAACAAAAGGCAGCACTTAACGAGGCGTTTTAGCCACTAATTTTGGCGAATTTTAAAAAATCATTAACAAAACATTAAAAGCTCAAATTTTGGGATTATATTAAGAATAGTGCAGTTGAAGAATGCATTTATTTTCATTATAATATTTCAAAATTTAAAGCCCTTTGTTTTTTTTTCTCGCAAAATTTAAATTTTTTAAAAAAATTACTTTTTGAGATATCCTTATTATAAGGGGGTGCTGTAATCACCTTAATGATATGATATATGTTTATGTAACTTTGTTCCCATAACTGTTTCTATAACTATGTTTCCATAATTGTTTCTATAACTATGTTTCTATAACTACTATGTTTCTAAAATTGCAATGTTTCTATAACTACTGCTCTTTTAACTACTATTTCTTTAATTACATAAACTATAACTACTATGTTTCTATTTCTGTTTAATATTTCTATTATTACAATGTTTCTATAACTACGATGTTTCTATAACTACGATGTTTCTATAAATATTATACGAGTATTTCTATAATTATAGAAACTATAACTACTATGTTTCTATTTCTGTTTTATATTTCCATAACTACTATATGTTTCTATATCTACATTTCTATATCTATATTATTACTAATATTATAATAATAATACTCTCCCTAATTCGCCTCTTAAGAGTGAATTTCAATTTCTGAAGCCGACTGAGCAACTTGTGTAGGGGAAGGGACGGCTATTAGTTATTATTATTTACCGTTTTTATAAATATGTTTTAATAACTATGCTATGTTAAAATAATATATTAAGTATATAATATATGTATAAGCTTTAAAAGTATTGGTCGTAGAAAAAGTAAAGTTTGCACCAAGTGCTCAAAGCATTTTTCGCTCTCGATTCCTTTGCAACACTTGTCTAACGCTTCATGTGCTCTTGGGAAACGTATAGCTTTGTATACAATTGTTGAGCAATCTCCCATTTCTTGTTCTATTTTGTTGAAGATAGACATTGTTGAGATGAGAGCGTGGAATATTTTTTTTTTTTGTTTAATTTTAATGGGTCGGCATTAGAGCTTATTACAGCCTTTGCTGTTGACGAAACACCTTTACCGTTCCCCAAATTAACAATAACAGATTTTCAGTTTCATGCAGGTATACCTGTACCACGGTATGACCTACGAGAAATGGAACTCATTCCTGTAAATTCCTCATTTTTTAACCGGTTCCGACAATTTTTTCAGTGCCTAATTACACATTAGAGTTAATCAAAACGTTTCAAAACTGAAAATAAAATATTATTAGCAATTGTTTACTCCAATGAGTTTGGAGACTCCCAAAAGAACTTTCATCCAAATTTTATTAATTTTTTTTATTAACTAATAAAGATTAGCATGATTACATTTTGAAATACCCTCCATTTGGGTATCGATACCTAGGTTTTAAGAAGATTTTAGACAAATTCTGTAAACTAGCAACAGTGCCTAAGAATTAAAAGATTATTTTACACTGGGAAGTTAAAAAAATTGGGGTGGTTCCATTATTTCAAGTGGGTCACAGGGTATGTACAAGTGATGGGTGGGATCAAGATAGCGGTACCAACATAGCATGAATAATACGGCTGCATATAACTGAAAAATATTTAGGATTTACTTAATAAACATAACATATTATGTCCTTTAAGATTCTCCATTATTAAGGGTAAGGGGTCTCATATTGCTGCTGTGTGCCCCTGGTAAAATTTAGTCAACGAAAGATTGGCATTTAGGTATGTGTCTTTTAAATCAATTAAACCATCTGCCAAGTTTAGTAAAAAAATACCTACTATATAATTTTAAGGTTATGGGAATTTTTGACTTTAACGCCCTGCCGTAACATTTATTGTTCTCCAATTATTTATTTTCGATAACTTTTAAGTCATTATCTACTTCTAGTTTTGGTTCTTCTAAAATTATTTTCTGATTAAAGGGAAGTAAAAAGCTCAAAGTCTGTCGACCACATAAATTTATTAGGTTGCAAGCGCTTTCTACCTAAAAGGTCATCATCAGGCAAAAATTTTTTTTTTTTTTTTGTAAATGAGTAGGTACAATCTGCAATAATAATTTAAGGTATAACAAAACGTTTTTTTATAGAAATGCTAGGTGTCTTACCACTATGTGTCCACAGAAAAATAAGTATGTTGAATTAAAATTTAAGTAAATTGTAAAAATTGGCACAGACTGCCTCCCTCATTCGAGGTTGGATCCAGTTCTAGTTTGAATTTCGCCTGCCTCCATCTGATGAAGGTGGTTTCGAATGAAATAAATTTTGAAGTTCCACACGTGTGCTTAAGGCACCATGTGGAAAGTGTTACTTTTGGGAAATGTGAAATATAAGTACTCCCCCTATCCCCAGTACGAAAGGAGTAGACGGAGTCCCGCTCGTGTACACCCTTAAGCCTAAGCTTAAGGGGTATCATTAAATAATAACTTTTTTAGAAAAAAATTTTCACTATGACACTTTCGTCATCCAACGGTGAAGTTAAATGAGAAAATGGTGGAGATTTACGATATTTGACAACTGACATATGATGGAAGACACGTAGTTAGAATGATGGTTGAGCTAATAATAATTAAATTTGACATTAGTTAAATTGAATATGTTAAATTAGTTTTGTGACAAATTTTATAATATAAATTTAAACAATCTGACTTTGGTGTCTTGACAGGATGTCCAAGACTTTGGAGAGGCTACAAATAAGCTCTGCTGGTGTTATGAAGTTAGAGTGACATTTGATTTTTTAAAAAAGAAGAATTTGACATTAGATTGAGGTTAAGGAAATTTATAATAAATATGAATTTTTTAAAAAAGGGGGGGGCTATTATATATATTATTACAAGTAAAAAGTTGAAAGATTTACAAAGGATTTAGGAAACTTGTGAGGATGATGGGATTCATTGTAGTTGTTGAATTGAAAATACTAGAAGGTTAATCTGGAAAAGATAGGCTTATATGTAGGTTGTAATTGATCATTTAAACAAACCACATCTGGGTTATTAATATGTTGATGAATGTAATACATTTCAAGTAAGTCCAGCTTAATGCCTTTGAGGCATTGGATAAGAAGAGAGGCGTTATTTGGAAAAGTGAAGTTATGTTTAGTATAGAGAACATGATTAGCAAATGTGGAATTGGTATCTGAAATATTCGAGGATTTATATCTGTTGATAGTTTTGTAATGTTCTAAAATTCGGGTTTCTGTCTTTCTTCCTGACTGGCCGACGTAGATGGCATTGCAATCATTACAATTTAGTAGATATATGATGACCTTTTAGGTCGAAAGCGCTTGCAACCTAATAAATTTATGTGGTCGACAGACTTTGAGCTTTTTACTTCCCTTTAATCTACTTCGGACCACTTTGAGATATGGATAATATTTGGAATTTATTTTCTGATATTTAAAAATTAAAATTTTCACTTTCTTAAGATATTCCATACTTTTTTGTCAGTGTTCTTATATATTATAGGCAGAGTTGGGCAGAGTACTGCGTTAAGGTCATGATTACTTCACAAAGAGTAGCGTTTTAAAGGACTCATAAGTAACTGAATATGAATACTTATATGAATAATACTCAAATCAAATGGGTACTTTTGCAAATTTTAGAGAGTGCTCGTGAAAAAATCGAGTAACGAGTATGAGTACCATACCCATTTTAAATAATTCTAGTTTAGAAAAAAGGAATCATAATAATTAGTAATAGTAAGTTAGTAAGTAACAAAACAAAAAACGAGAGCATCACTTAAGAATCTATAAACTTGTTAGCACTTATACCATTAACGTGTACGCCCAACTTTTCATTTTAATGTTAAAGTACAAAATAAAATCAGAATAGTTATTTATGCAACAAGTGTGTAAAGTTACCCTTTTTTGACGAATGTGAATGTTATGTTGACAATCACATGAGTCAAAAAAGGGACTTTACACACGAGTGGCATACAATATTTTTTCTACTATCGTACACATAATCCACTAATATTAGAAATAAAAAAGTTACTTTTTTTCACTAGTGCTGTTATTGTGCTGTCTACGTAGCCTTCTGCAACAGCAGATGATTTCCATCCTCCATGTTTTTTGACCGTTAGAAGGTCTCCTCCAGAATTTGCCAGCATAGTGGCTGAAGACCTCCTAAAGCAGTGTCCTGTAAAAGCCGTTAGATTGGGCAAGTTTAGATACGTTGCTATAACACTTGGCATTTTACCAAAAGTATTTATCCCTACAGGCTGTTTAGAATATTTTCCATTTGCGAATTTTAAAAAAAATCTGTTACAGTTTATATTTGATGGTCTTAATGAGGTATATTTTTTTATGAAAGATAAATAATCAACTGCAGAATTATTTGGATTTAAAATCGTAAAAATGCGTTCTATTCCATTTTTGGTTTTCGGATACTTTGACAATATACACTGTTTGTTTATCTTCCACATCGTTAATTGTCATTTTACATAATTCTTCCCGGCGACAAGCTCCCGCAATTCCAATTATAAAAGCTACCTAAAAAATAACATATTGTAATGTTACAAATAATTTATTAAACATTAGGAAATATCTTGACGTTGCGCATGTAAAACTCCAAATAAATGCTATTGTAAAAAATATAAAAGTTTTAGGTATAATGTGCTGCCTAACAACCCCGGTGGCCTGTTAGGACAGCAACTGATTTTGTTAGGCAACACACCATACGAACACACATCTCGTTGCAAAACTTTAAAGAATATTTTAATTTTATACTGAGCATTCAAGCATTTACTGAGGCATTTACTTACTTTGATCATTAAAAACTTGGAATCTGGAGCTTTCAACAGAAAATTAATTAGATCTTCTCGTACA
Organism: Psylliodes chrysocephalus; assembly: GCA_927349885.1. Classification (NCBI taxonomy): domain Eukaryota; kingdom Metazoa; phylum Arthropoda; class Insecta; order Coleoptera; family Chrysomelidae; genus Psylliodes; species Psylliodes chrysocephalus. The sequence goes on along the minus strand of OV651829.1, from coordinate 3,587,508 downwards.
AAAATTTTGGATTTTTTTGGTTTATAACCTTTATTTTTTTGTTTGAGAAACGCTATTAACTTGTTGAATTTCGAAATATCAACGTTGTTTTTATATTTTAAGGTGCTTTTAAGCATAGAATAAATCGACCATAGGGTAGAAGCTTTGCAATTCTTCAATTCATCAGAGAAATATGCTAAAATAACGTTTTCCGAATATTTTGTCACCTTATTCTTCTACCATTCTATAAATGCATTGTATTTTTGCTGATAAATATATGCAGATTTTTCTGGCAATACATTTTCAGTGGCCTTTTGTGCACTGCATAAGATATCTGGGGGAGTATTATCAAATTCGCTATCGGTAGATAAATTTGAATCCATATCGATTATGACAGATATAATAAACTGCAAATAAAATTTGAATTTAAGTAAACAAACATTAAAAAGTAAAACTTTTTACCTTCTTAAACTTGATTGAGTTTAAAAAAATGCTAAATTGGCTTTAGAATCTAATCTTGAACTTAAGTATACTTTTGTCGTGTTCTGTTATAAGGTAGGTACTAATTAAAAGTTTAGAGATTGACAGTTCTTCTAATCCACACAGCCACGGCCAACTTACTTTTACCAAAATCGACATCCACTGTATGTTTACTTTTAATTAAATCGATGACATTTAGAGAAAATTATAATTAAAATAAACTGTTGATAATTTGTTGGACACTAAATAGATATAAGCAAAAATAATTTATTTATTTGTCTTAGAAGGAGATAGCAAAAAAATGTTAATATAAAATAAAACGTTATATTTTGTTGTTATGTACAAATTTTGTCAAATTTTACTTTTTTTAACTAGTGCGTAAAAAGTTTTACTTTACGCACTAGTGAAAAAAAGTACAACTTTACACACTTCGTGGAGCGCGTAAAGTACGTACTTTACGCACGATAGTAGAAAAAATATTATATTGAAGTTGACAGATATATATTAAAATTGAAGATTTTATATCATGGAGATGGAATAGAAAAGAGAACTTAGCAGAAAGGAGAGTTCGTCAGAAGGAAGAGTAAGAGGAGAAAGTAGAGGAAAAGGGCAAGAAGAGACCAGGTAGGAGAAAGGTGGTACAGAAAGTCAGGAGTTAGAGCAGAAAGCAGAAGAACAAGGAGCAAGAAGAAAGATGAGAAGCGAAAGGTTCAGATTTTTTTTCAAATTCAACATTTATCGATTAGTAGGTATTGTTTTTAGTTATTTTTTTTTTGAAATTTTTCTGGGAAGCCATAACCCTAAAAACCTGTAGGATATTGGAATGGTTTAATCTTTCCAAGGTGGAATTATTATAATATACCTGTACTCGTTACTCGTCAGCTGTAGGAATAAAAAGTACTGAGCACTCTAAAATGTAAAGTACTTGAAATATTTAAGTATGAGTCCCATCCGGATGAAAGTACTTATGAGTACCAATTACTGAGTACTTTCAGTACACAAGTACAATTTACTCGAGTACTTCTCAGCTCTGCTTATAGGTATATAGCATACTAAATATTCGTATTTCGGTATTATACAATTGAAAAATTTAAAATAATTTTTTTGATACTTTTACCAGTTTTTCTGTGGGATGATAATTGTTCTTGCGAAGATATACCTAACGGGTCTTTAAAAGTACCCTTATCCCACGTGATCTGGAATACCAAAAGAAACTGAATGAAAATGACCACTTAAATATTGGTTCTATCAAATAGGTCAGTGACATTGTTTTAGGGTTACTACTGAAGTTATTAATGTTACTTTTAGACAACTGAAGACATCAATTTAGTGATATGGAATACGGGTATTATTAAAGACTGTATATGTTTATTATGCATGTAATTAATGATTTTATTTTAGAATAAAAAACTCAATATGAATCCCTATGAAATGTTAGTGTCATAAAAATGGTAAGGGTCTTCCTCAATCAGTATACACGTTTTCCAGATTTATATACAAAAAAACCCAATCAACTTCTTAATAACAACGAAACAGATAACACAATATCTCTGTCAATCACCGCACTACGGACAAAAGAAAAACGTCGAAGGCAGCAGGAAAAGTCCGCACGAGAAAAACAAAAGAAACCCGCAACAAATCTGACATCTTTGCAAATCCCCTGTGGATACTTCAATATAACTTTTTTTAACTTTGTTATCAAAACATTTTACGGGTGGTGGTTGGTGGTTGTTATTTATCATGCCTTCAATTCCGCAGCAGGATTATCGTATACCTAAAATGCTTTTTGGGCATTTCAAAAAGTTTGAATTTGGGTAAAGATAGCAGAAGTAGTTTACGTAAATAACATTTAAATGATAAAAGAAACGAGGATGAAAATATATCTGGATTGACAAGTAACATAAAATGTTTCCTACGTGAAACTAAGTACAAGAAAATGTCCTGTCAAAATTACTTTAGTATCTATTCTATAAGTGCAGGTATATGTTAAATAGTTAAAATTTTGAATATAAGAAGGATTAGTATTTATTATATACTCTAGGTGCCATTTGATTATGAGATTTGTAGGTATTTACAAATTTTCCATATAATACAAAATAAGTTTAGGAACTTTGGAGCAAAACCGAAAAAATCCACTACTATCCATTTTCCAATTGCACAAAAAGTACTGTTTTTTTCGTTTGTTTTGTTGAAACAATACTATTGGAGAGTCATTAATAATACATCCTTTGTAATTATAATTTTAAAAAATGATTTTTGTTAAAAATATGACAAAAAAATACGTGTGGCACTCAGGGACTGCCGCGGTAAAGCTATTGCATAGCATTTTTTATCAACTTATGCAATTATAATTATTTATTTATGCAGTATTTTTTTTATATTAATTCAAGTTTTTTTCTTTAATATTAATTTAAGATACACTTTTTGAGCGTGGTGACGGATAAGAAAACAATTTTTTTTCTTTTATTGAATAAATGAGAAGTTAATATTGTTTAAAATATTTTTATTATCTTACAATACATGTAGGTTATTCAGGAATTTTTATCATTGAAACTATAGGTTTATGGTAACTGAAATAAGAAACATAAGTTTGATACTTGATATCCTCTAAATATCTGGAAAATACCGCGTCAATGATGGTTCCATATTTTGTTGTGGATTCTTGTGGATCATTATTCATTTTCAAATTCAATTTTTCAACGCCGCACCGCTATGCCGGCCGGAGTGGGGGTGTTAGGTTTATTTTCGTTGTGGAATTTCTTTTTCGATTTTTGATTTTTCGATTTTTCAATTTTTCGATTTTTCGATTTTTCGATTTTTCGATTTTTCGATTTTTCGATTTTTCGATTTTTCGATTTTTCGATTTTTCGATTTTTCGATTTTTCGATTTTTCGATTTTTCGATTTTTCGATTTTTCGATTTTTCGATTTTTCAATTTTTCGATTTTTAGATTTTTCGATTTTATTTTATTGAATAAATGTTGTTTAACGCCGCACCTCTGTGCCGGTCAGAGTGGGGGGTGTTAGGTTTTTTTTCGTTACGGTTTCGTTTTTTTTCTTGATTCGGTCGCCGCGCTCAAAGCCCGCGATAAAAGCTATGCAATAGCTTAAAAAATGATTTATGCAGTTTTACTCAAATCAAAATTCAAAGCTACGCGCACTAATATAAGACGAAAAACAAATCAAAACAAAGAAATATGTCTTACAAATTGCTTTTAAACTACAGCGACTTTACTAGTGGATTTATTCTATAAAGATGTCATTTAACAAAGTTGAAATCCACCGCTAATTTAATTTTCATAAAAAGTGGATTTTTCGGTTTAGCTCGAAAGCAGTTTATGTTTGTCTAATACTTACATAATATTTAATTTGTTAATATGTTGAAGGTTTTTATTAACCAACAGATTTGCAAGACTCGAAGTCCTTTTAATGACCGAATACTGCATATTTCTTTTTTTTTAGGAAAAAACCTCATTTTCTAAAAAAGATAAGCACAAAAGAGGCTTTTAACAACTAATCTTTCCAACTGAGATTTATGTTCTTTTAATGTCTAATTCTAAGTCTAATTCAGATGCAGACGTGGTGCCCAGTTATTTTATAAAAAAGTCACTCGAGGATATTCTAGCCCCGCTGACATATTTAGTAAACTTGTCATTCGAATCCGGTGCATTAATTGCCAAACTACCAACAGGTAAAGTGTTGCCATTACACAAAAAAATGATTCGATGTCATTGGAAAATTATAGGCCTGTGACAGTCCCCTGTGGATTATATAAGATATTTGAATATGCATTTCTAGATCGCCTTTTATCATTTTTAAAACGACATCAAATTGTCACAAAAATTAACATGGGTTTTTCGCAGAAAAGTCAACAATAACAGCCATGAGCTCATTTTATAATCAGATTATTGAAGCAGCCGAGTGCCCTGTGGCGATATTCTGTGATTTAAGTAGGACATTCGACTGCGTGAATCATGAATTATTATTATCTGTACTGGAGACATATGGAATTAGATGCAATTTTTTAAAATGGATCTCCACCTTTCTTAAAGGCCGACAGCAATATGTATCTCTAAACTTTAAAATAGACAACAAAACTAAAGAAATTAACTCTAATCTTTTAGATACACATATGGGAGTTCCACAAGGGTCAATATTGGGGCCAATATTGTTTATTTTATGGGTGAACAGATTCTTTACTAGGTAATAATCATTATGTTGCATACGCTGACGACTTTTATGTGATAGTTTTATCAAATAACAGTGATGCTTTAAAAGTTAAAAGCTCTTCTCTTTTACAAAAAATTTCTAACTATTTCAATAGTGTAGATTTGTTTTTTAACACTAATAAAACATACCTCATTAGGTTTCATAACGGGCAGAATATTCCAGATGATTTTAGCGTTTATATGGGTAATTCCAGTATTGATAGTACACGCGAAAGCGTTCGTTTCCTTGGGATTCATATTGATGAATTTCTTAATTGGAAGTATCACTGCAGTAAACTTGTAGGAAAAATGAATTCGCTAAAATATACTTTTAATAATTTGCGAGAGGTGCTGCAATCTCATCAACTTGTTAGTGTTTACTTTGCTCAAGTCGACTCTCGACTTAGATATGGAGTATGTCTCTGGGGTAATTCTACAGATGCTTTTAATGTTTTCACTGTACAAAAGCGAGTAATACGATGTATAGCAAACGTTTCACAAAGCAAGTCCTGTAAACCATATTTTAAAAACTATGGAATATGCCCACTTCCATCAAACAAGACAAGTTGATGAAGTGCACGTGCCTTATGCAAGGTTGCACATTAGTTCCAAAATTGTTCAGTAAACTCCCAATTGAAATAAAAAATGTGCAAATATTAATATTTTTAAAAATAATTTGATAACGTATCTCCTGGAAGCTGATTTTTTATATTTTTAGTATTTTAATCTGTTTAGAATTATAGCGTGATTGTATTTAGTATTTTTAATTTTATTTAATTTATTTATTTATATTTAACCTTATGTTTTATTTACTGCTATCCATTATTATTTTTTTCATCTCATATTTTTTTTTTTTAATTGACGAATCTTATACAATTGTAATTATTGTCTTATGGAAAATAAAGAATTATTATTATTAAGAATGGGTATGTAATATTGCTTCAGCCTAGCTTCCTATTTAATTTAATATTTTGTGCTATAAGTGATAAATCATTTCACTTTTTTTAATATAGTTTCAGACCGCACATCACTCACAATCTTATTTTCCAAAGGAGTCCTTAATTGCAGTGCAGATATTTGTATTAGAATTAATTGGCCATTCCCGTATTCGTCAGAATTGCCCATTTTTATTAGAAACTAAAAAATATTTGAAAAGCAAGAAATTTTCATAAAAGGAAACAGTATTAACAATTTTTAGAAAATCGAATACAGTATTTTCAAGAAGTCTTAAAACACATTTTTCAGAAGCAATACATTCTAAAATATTTTTTTGTCTTTTTAAAGGTGTGCCAGTTGTTTTTTTTTTTATAAAAAATTGTTTTTTAGCACATTCTGTAGAAAACAACATTATTAGACATAAATAATAGAAATAACATTGTGTCATTCAGGAAATTTTGGAATTTATATTGTATTAGAAAATTAAAACAATTCGAATTTATAAAAAAAAAACAATAATTCTATTTTATTCGTGTGATAATAACGTAATAACATGTCAAATTAACTTACCAAAATTATTCTGCAGGTTTTAATTCCTGAAACAAAAATATTTTTTATAGTTTTTTCTCCATCATGTTTTATGTTTTCACATTTTTTTAGATAGTAAAGGTAAACTGACAGTATAAAATATTAAATTGGAGATATTTTATTACATCCAAATAATCAGTCTGGAATATAGTAGTCCAATCAAAATAAACTTTAAGAAAAAAACTGGTTAAAAGGTGTTTGATAAGTGTAAATGATAGAAGGGCTTATAATAAATAAAAAAAAAAAATAATAATAAATGCAATCTGCGGGGGTTGAAGTAAAGTTTTAGGGGGCTGAAAAAGGGTTAAAAATGGTATATTCCCGATTTCCGGCGAAAGTTGAAGTCAAAAACAAAAATGTATAATTCAAAAGTTGTAGATCAAGCAAAAATCTACAGCTTTTGTAGAGGTCACTTTTTAACATAACCTCAAAATTTTCGATAAAAATGCAATGCGTTCGATTTTTTTTTATTTCTTTTGATGAAATTTGGTGAATTTATACCTTTGTGTCTTAAATAGGCAAAAAAAATTTAAATAAAAAAATTCAAAAAATTTAGAGAAAATAATTTTTTTCGGTCAAAAAAAATTGTCAGGTACTCATTTTTTTCGTTTGACATGTAGTTTTTGATGAAATAAAAAAAAATATAGTCACCATTAAAAAACATGCTCAAAAATGGATAAATACAAAAAATAACAATAGCAACAACAAATTATTACTTATTAATATAAATTATTTCAATCTAAAAAAAATTAAAATACTGATTGTACCATAATTTTATGAAAAAATATAAAAGAAACTTTTTTATTTTTTGACCCCAATTTTTATTTTTGTCACATTTGGTTAAAACGCAAAATAGGTCAATTGAGTTTTTTGTGGTCTTTCCTGTCACATTAAAATATTATATATAGAATTTTTTTTACTACTAACATAAATATATTAGCAATTTTAATTTTGACATAAGTCATGTCCTAAAAATTTGTTAAATATTTCGAAATATCAAGCAGAGTGGAGCGTGTTTCTAATCAGACTGGTTTTATTTATGTAAAAATTTGGAATGTGTCAAATTTTGATATTTTAGTGACATGGATTTATCGGTATTAATTAATAATTTTTGAAGCCTATTGCCGGTTTTAATTTTTCTAGTTAATATATATTTTTGTGCTTTTGGTTAAAATTGCGTTAACAAGTGTTTCTGTTAATTTCGGTAAGAATATAGAATTTTTCTCATTATTTACCTAGGTGTTTTTTTATTATCATTATTTACCTAGGGTGAGAAATATTACTTCTCGTTAGGGGAATGGAGTGAATAATAGCAATTTCTCAGGTTAGTAGTAAAAAAAATGTTTTCACCCCTTTTAAGGGGTGAAACCTACCCCACTTAATTTTTTTAAATGGGATGATACTACTTGTGATATCTTGTTGCATAAGTTTTAAGATTACTACCATCAAAAAATTTTTAGACGCATTTTAGGGTCTACCTATTTTTTTATTTTTATAGAAATCTTTTTTATTAAAAATTTGCTATCAAATAAAAATGAGAAAAAATTGCATTGCCAATTTTCTTTTTATAAGAGATTTCGAACAAGGTGCCACAAGTAGTACCATCCCATTTAAAAAAATTAAGTGGTGTTAGGTTTCACCTCTTAAAAGGGGTGAAATATTCTTTTTTAATATGACTAGAAAGCTAGAAAGCACATAAAAAACTCAATCGACCTGTTTTTGCGTTTTATCCAAATACTTTATATTGTGGCTCAAGCGAATTAGTACCTGAATAACTTTGTACGATAATTTTTCACTGTAGAATTTCTTTAAAAAAAAGTCTTTTTATCGAAAAAATTTAATATCTCCAATTTTTTGCTTATTTAAGACACAAAAAGGTATAATTTCACCAAATTTCAACAAAATTTAATTTATCTAAATACAATGGTAATACTAAAACAATAGATTGAAAGTTTTCTACTTATTTACCAGTAAAGTTAGCTAGAGATATCCAAGAAGTTAGCACTTAAATAAATAAATAAATTTGTCGTAGAAAAAGAAAATTTGAGATACTGAGATAAACAAATATTTTTTATCGTTTTTTACCCCTTGAAATGCCTGTCCATTAACCACTCATTATTATAACTCATTTAAATTTAAACCTGATATACGTTTTTCTTTTCGTCTTGCTACTGTTGACGAAATAAGACAAATTGTTATAAATCTCAAATAAAATGTAGGATGGTAATTATGGTATATCCGCCAAAATGCTACAACTTTGTCTAAATCTAATTTTTCTGACACATATCGTAAATTGTTGTTTAGAACGTGATTATTTTCCTGATATTTGGAAATTTACTTTAGTGAAACCTTTACCTAAAATTCTAAATCCTAAAAGTTTTAGCGATCTACGTCCTATAAGTATTCTTTCAAACTTCTCAAATATTCTTGAAAAAACTATTAGTAAGCAAGTGTACGAGTTTATTTTTACAAATGGTATTATGGGTAATACTACCCTTTTATTATATGTCAGTGACCACATAATAAAATCCCTTGATGTAGGGCTGACTACAGCATTAATAGACTTTTCGAAAGCATTTGATACTCTTGACAGTCTTGACCACTACTTATTGCGCGCTAAACTAAACTATTATGGTTTTGATACTTCCTTGAGATTCTTTAAATTTTACTTAAGTAATCGACATCAAAAAGTAGTTCTAGATAATAGTTCATCAAATTTTTCATGTATAACCTCTGGAGTCCCTCAAGGATCTGTACTGGGTCCCTTACTTTTTCTAATTTACACTGCCGACATAAATTCAATTGTAAATTACGTTAAAATTCAAACTTTTCTGTTTTTTTTTGTTTCTGACTACATAAAAAGAGACTTAAACGAAGTGGCCAAGTATTCTAAAGCTCACAATCTAAAACTAAATGGTAATAGGTGGTCTGCAAACAAATTAAACCACCAAAAGAGCTCAAAAGCGTGCAAGACTGCAAAATCGCAAGCAAAACCGGAGCATGTTCCAAAAGTTGTGAAAATATTGAATTTACCAAGTTCTTGATATGTTGCCACCAATAAACACATAAAACAAAAAATTGGCCTTAGCCAACCAATAAAATTTTTTTTTCAGGGGGAGTGGCGAGGGGACTCACCTAAAACAAGCATCCCGGCGGTTAAATTACAATTATTTAAGTTTAAAATATTAACAAAAAAAATAATATAAACATATACCCCCTAATTTACCCAACCGTGCGCTCATCAGAAGCTTAAAAGGGATTAAAATAAGGGTAGCCCATTGGTACGTTCCAACATAACCAGGCGGCACAGGTAAAATTATTAAGTTCACCACACCTTTTAACTGCCGGCTCTTTAAAATTACAGATTTTGTTTGAGTCGCCTGTACTGTAAAACTCCCATAAAATTTTGATTTATTACTTCGTGTCACATACTTTGATTTTCTTTTACTATACGGAGAATGGTCGCACTGCGCAGCTTTCTGAGTGCCTTTTAAAAGGAGATAGAAAACTCCGCCATTTTGAACCCTTATTACGTGTTGCCTACATCTTGGTGCAATATTTTTAATAGGTGCGTTTTAATCATCCGCTTCTGCTTCTCGGAATTGTCGGTTTTCTTGTTTTAATCTGACAGGTTAGAACGACTGAACCGACAATTCCGGAAGCAGAAGCGGATGATTAAAACGCACCTGATATTTTGCTTGCTGCTGCCAGTGTCAGTGAATATTATTTTTGGAGTCACAGTTTATTGCTAAAGAATCAGTTAGCTCACTCGGACCAGTTGAAAGTTCCAAAATTACATCCACTCCAGGGATACAAATTCATAATACGCAGAAGACTGCTGTGTTATTATAGGCGGTTGTCATATATTGTATTATCCGAGTTGCACAGTGTATAAACTGAAACATTGAGATCAAAAGTGCCGACGCAGAGTGAGCGATCTGATTCTATAGCTGTAAACTGTGTCACAGGGTTCAAAATGGCCGCGCCCTATGTTGGGCGTGTCGGACCTCTCTCTTGCCTCGTATAGTAATCAAAGTATGTGCTTCGTGTTGATTGCGATTCTACTATAGAGATATTTAGGTAGGTAGTGTCACACTTTACAATACGTCAGTTTTTTTATCCCGCTAGAAAGCGTTAAAATGAAAATTAAAGCAATGAATAGTCATATTGCTGAATTCTCCATAAAACAGCGTACCCAGGATCTGAACAAGGGGGAACAAAGCAATAAAAAAAGATAGTTTTTATTTTCTTCTTTATTAGTTATTTTATCAATAACAACATTCTATAAAGTAGTACAGTAGTGGCTTATGTTTATTCTTTGTTTATATTTTTCCTACTTTGGTGTATGAATTTTATATTTTATTACAAAATTCTAGAGTCTATGGGCAGCAGCCCTTCTCTGTCCCTCGCTGGGTACACTCTTGTGTACAGGTGAGAGTGAAGGAGGAGAGAGCAATGACATATTACAGTCATGGATATTATAGAAAGGTTCCTCCCTTGAAATAAAAATCGACCTGTTTTTGCGATCTACTTTCAAGATATTCTGAGATACGACCGATCTCCACCCTTAATGAATCGTCCTATACATACCAGCTGAAGAGAATAGCTGTTCACTAGCGCACACTAATTGGTAGGGGTGCTAAATATATTATTACACATTTATATTTATAGTAGGGTAAAGTAAAGTAAAAACATCAAATTATGACTAAAAATCAAAAATAGCGATGATAGACCTCTTAAAATTAATATTTAGGGCTCAAATTGTCACGAATGTTTTTTGTCATCTTGAATGACATTCTCGATATATTTTTCAAAAAAAAAGTAGTCAATTTTTTTGGCCTACAGTGTATATCCAAAAATATTTTTAAAATATGTATTTTTCAAATCCATAAAACTTTTATTAAAACTTTTTTGCTTGTCAATAACACAAATTTAAATATTGAACAATTACGCACTAATGGGACCCTGTATATAAATTTTAATTTTCAATTTGCAGGAAAATTATTATTTTAGATGAAAATGTTTGAGAAACTCTTTGTTTTATTGTATTTATTTTATTTTTCTATTTTTGTTTAATATAACGTTTAAAAAATATTGATGTTGACTATGGCTTGGGGGGTCAATTACCCCCATTACCCCCCCTTATCTACGCCCTTGGTCCATTCTCCAGATATGTCCCAGAACCACCGGAAACCACCAATTTAGCCTCGAACCATTATTTTAAAATAAAAAATCCTATAAATGATTTAAATAAAATAACATATTTTTGCGTGTAGAACCACCACTAAAATTAAAATTAGTCAAATGTTCTCTTCAGTTTCAGTCTGTCGTCGACAAGCAATTTTATATCCCCGCAACCCGCAAGAATTAGTCTCATCGGTTTGAAACATTTACTGGATTTAGAACGGGACGAAAGGAAGTGACAAATAGAAAAAATAGCTAATAAAAGAGATTATCGTTTTGTTCCCCTTCGTGATTTCCAGTCTCGTCAATATAAAAAATGTTTGAATCTCACAAACTCGATCTGATAAAGCCGTTCGAGCGGCGATAAGTTAACTAGGGGGACCTGTGTTTTTATGACATAAGTTTTATTGGGTCTTTTGTTAGTATCATGATTTTTTCTAGTTTATGTAAAAAGTAAGAATATAAGATAATTGGCTAAAGTAAGAAATGCTGTTTTCTTCGATTACAGTTACATTTTAAAAGTCAAATTATTCAAAAACGAATCACTCTATTGCGTTTAAACAAGAATACCTTTTTTTTAGGGAAAAATATGGAAATTTGTCTTTCTCAAACAAATTTTCTGAAAAGATAAAATAAAAAAATAGGGGGCCCTTAAAAATTACCTGCCCTTTTTTACCATTAAATCAAATAATAATATAAATGGAAGTTAGAAACGAAAAACTGGATTTTCCATTCTCCCTTTGAATTGTTTTTTCTCCCTCATTTCAAAGTTTCGGACATTAATTTATATAGTAAACTGACCTTAATTTTCATTGTTCTCTCACCTCTTAAAATATTTGTATTCCTTTTTGGCCAACTTTGTATAATATACCCAAATAATGTTGCGCTGCCCTTATTGACAAATTCTTGCATACGCCCATGTTCTTTTCCATTTAAAAATGTAACATACGTAATAGTTTATAAAGAAATAAAAACTTAATAAGTGGTCATTGAACTAATTATTTTTGTATATTTTTCTTTCTTCGTTTTCCAAAATTATTATTTCAAATAAATAGTTGCTCTAATTATTTTAAATCGCTCTAATTCGTGTACAAAAACTTTTCATACAGGGTTGGGTAAAATTGGCGGAACACCCGATTTGCGGCTCAATTATGGATTGTATTGAAATTATATGATAGTGTAATAGGAGATAAAACATATAACCATCCAGTTCTTTAGTTATAACAAAGTAGCTGAAGATGATAGTGACACACACATTTCAAAATTGAAAAATGATTGGAATAATTTACAAAATCAAATTTTAAAAGAAAAAACTGTCAGTGGGAAAAGCTGCAGCTGTAATTTTCCAGATTTGCTATTGATTTTCAAAATATTAGGAATATGGTTATTTTCCATTTAAATCAAGTTGGATGCTGATGAACAAAACAGAAAACCCGGTCGAAAATTTAACTAGTCAACTGTGTGGTAAGAAACCATGTCTGAAACATCTAAGAGTCATAGGAACCACCTGCTATGCTCACATTCCTAAACAAAAACAAAAGAAAATAAATAATAAGGCTGTAAAGGGAATAATCATAGGATGATGATTACCGTATTTGGTGTATAGAAACCAAAATATGTCACTTTCGACGAAATAATTTTATATTTTGTAAATATGCCTACCATACTATCTAATTCAAATCAAAGCAATGATCAACCAACTCAAAGCCAGTAGAGCCAGAAGAGTCTTTAGAACAAAATATTGAAGAAAGTGATGAAGACAGAGATGAGAATAAAACACATTAAAAAAGAAATAAGTGAAGAACATGAAGATAGAGATAATGAAAATCTCTGGCAGAAAACAACACTTGGACTCTTGATCATTAAATTCCTGGAAAGAAAGCTCTTTCTTGCAAATGGGTCTATAAAAGACACATCCAGATGGTTACATTAACAAGTATAAAGCAAGATTAGTAATAAAAGGTTATTCACAGAAAAAAGGTGAAGACTATGAATAAACCTTTAGTCCAGTTGCAAAGTTGGGTACTATAAGGGTTTTGCTAAGTATAGCTGCTAGCGAAAATATTGATGTTTGTACAGCATTTTTATATGGAAAATTAAAAGAAGGGGTATTTATGATACTAGTCGAGTATGTCGCCTGAATAGAAGCCTTTACGGTCTCAAGCAAGCCCCTCGATGCTGGAATAAAAGATTTGTTTTTATTATTCTTGAAGGCTTTACAGAAAGTGAGACAGACCCATGTCTTTTTATGATATGTTTATTTTGGCATTATATGTAGACGATGGTTTGATAGCATCAAATAATGAAGATATGAAAAATACATTTCTGAAAGACCTAGCAAGTGAATTTAAAGTTACCATAAAACCTGCTTTTTTTATTTTCTTGGGTCTAGAAATAAATAGAAGAGCAGATGGAACAATCACCATCAAATTGTGTACAAAAAGAAATTGTTACAACGGTTTGGCATGCAAGGCTGCAAGCCAGTATTTACACCAATTGTAAAAAGCTATCAAGAAGGGAAGAGAATCTACAAGAAGAGGAGAATAATAATCAAATTAAACCTTTCTCTTATAGAAAAGCTGTAGGAGCATTAATTTATTTAATTACTTGTACACAACCAGATATTGCTTTTGCTGTAGGTGTAGCATCTAGAAACCTAGAAGATCCTAAAGCAGATAATTTTACATTAGTTAAGAGAATTTTTAGATACCTAAAGGGTACTTTTAGAAGATAGGTTGTATAGACAGTTATAGCGACGCAGTTCATGGAGGAGATAAGACCACAGGGCGTTCCCTTACTGGTATTGTTTGCATCTACGCAGGAGCTGCTGTTTCCTGGATGAATCAACGTCAAAGTTCCGTTGCAATTTCAACTAGGTAAGCTGAAATAGTAGCTGCGAGTGAAGCTGCTAAAGAAGTTATATGGTTGAAACGACTTTATCAACAATTTTTTAAGTTAAAACGTTTACCAAATATATTTATTGACACTGAAGCGTCAATCAAATTGGCACAAAACTCAGAACTTCATCAGGCGTTTTCGGAAACCTACTATCACATACTTTGATTACTCAAAGTATGTGCCTACTATAGATAACAAATCAGTTTACTGTATTTACCCGATGGATCACGTGGATCACTGAACTTAGTGCCGACAGTTTTCGAACGAGTTGGATTATTGTTCCTGTTCATCTACGTCTGCCAATCTTTGACTTTTTCCCTTTATTTGTTGAAGAACCATTTTAATTAAACATATTATTTGTAGTCTGACTTTTTAAAGCCGCAATATGGTCATAAATATTACAAGTTATAACTAATTGAATATAGAAAAAACTTCATAGCTACTACTGACAGACACCAAACACCAAAAAAATTGCATTATTTATAAAATCCTGCGTTGCGCATGCGAATCTATTACTAATCTACTAGTAAAGTGGGTCACAAGATATTGATCTTGATCATAAAGGTTGATCCTACTGGTTTCCGAACACGAATAGGGTTAGTAACCATAGGTAAACGAACAATAGAATTTATAATCTTTCTGATCCACATACTTTGATTATTATACGATGCAAGAGAGAGGTCCGACACGCCCAACATAGGGTGCGGCCATTTTGATGCCTTTACCACAGTTTATAGCTAAAGAATCAGTTCGCTCACTCTGCGTCGGCACTTTTGATCTCAATGTTCCAGTTTATACACTGCGCAACTCGGATAATACAATATATGACAACTGCCTATAATAAAACAGCAGTCTTCTGCGCATCCTGAATTTGTATCCCAGGAGTGGATGTTATTTTGGAACATTCAACTGGTCCGAGTGAGCTAACTGATTCTAAAGCAATAAACTGTGACTTGAAAAATAATATTCACTGACACTGACAGCAGCAAGCAAAATATTAAAAATATTGCGCCAAGATGTAGGCAACACGTAATAAGGCATCAACATGGCGGAGTTTTCTATCTCCTTTTAAAAGGCACTCAGAAAGCTCGCAGTGCGACCATTCTCCGTATAGTAAGAGAAAATCAAAGTATGTGTTCTGATCCGAGTAAGTTTTAGAAAACGCCCATCGTCGTACAAAACATGTCAGAATCTGACATTTTTTTATCAGAGAACTTGTACCAAAGATTGTACTGGAATAATCATTCGATATTCTAAAGGTCGATTCAAATGAACAAATCGTAGATGCGCTAACAAAACCTTTGTTTAAGTGAAGACTTAATTCACTTCGAGAATCTATGGGACTTACAAAATTATCCAATGAGGGAAGGTGTTAAGATCATAGGAATAATTATGCGTCCTGTATAATTTTGTATCCATGTACAAGTACTTTTATTGTTAATCTGAAATTTATGCAAATAAATCATATAAAAAGTCATACTAACAATTTTAATTAAATAATCTATAATAAATCATCACAAATTAGGGTTTTATACAGTTCACTTGAACAAATAAATCACCCTATATTTATATTATTTTTCGGGTAGATATTTTTTTCTAAATCCATCAATGTAGAGTTTAGGGTCTCTTGAGTTCATAATAAAATAAAAAGTTAACATTTATTTAATAAAAAAATAATAATTACTTTACATCAATCGAAGTACACAAATCTTTCAAAGTAAGTGTTCGAAGTGAATGCCTCCAACTGACTGACAATATCTTAGTCCTAGTCTATCAACAAATATGCTCAAAGCATTTTGATAAACTTAAGGTATTATTTCTTGAACAGCAATTCTTATTTTGTCTTCCAATTCTTCCAGCGAATGTGGCAGGTCCTTATAAACTACTGATTTCAAATTGCCCCAAAAAAAAAATCTAGAGGGGATAAATCCGGTGACCGTGCCGGCCACTCAATACGTCCTCTTCGACCCACCCATCTCTGAAGAACACCATCTTGGTAGAATCAAATTTCATCAAAGTGATTTCTATGATTTGGAAATAAATGAACTAACTCTGGAATTATCTGCTCTGGAAGAAGTTGCAAATATGATGAAATTGATGAAGACCATTCATGAAGAATGGTCCGATAACTCTTCCTCTAATTATACCAGCCCGAACATTTAACTTTTGTGGATATTGGGTGTAACCTTCTTCTATGCAGTGAGGATTATGATCAGACAAATACCGGCAATTATGTTTATTTACAAATCCACTGAGACAAAATGTTGATTTGTCGGAAAAAACAATGTTGTTCATCAACATATTATTTCCATTAATGGCGTCCATCACAGAATTGCATTCGCCTATCTGGGTCTTCATTCCATTCTTGGTGTAATTGCACTTTATAGAGATGCAATTTATTGATTTTCAGAATCCTCCTTACATATCTCGCTCATATTATTGTCTAACGGAAGCTTTGGAACTAAAGTTTTTGGTTTTTCCTTAGAATGGGATTGTTTTTCACACTTCTTGTTTCATTGAACTTGCTCAAATTTCTGGATACTGTAGATTTAGAAATCGGGAAATCCTTTCAGTAAATGAAGAGGTTGAGTGGTGTGTACACACTGGGTAATAAGAAATGAATCGAGATTATTTAAAGTGTGTAAATGTGTGTAAATGTTTCATTGAACAAATCACAAGCTTCTTGCAGAGATCTCTTTCTGTCTCCAAACCCAATAATCATCAATAGTGTTCTCATTCAGATCATACATATTTTAAATTAATAAAAATTTTCAGTAGTACCTATCAAATGTTGAGGGTGAAATGAACAGACTTGTAATTAAACTCAACGTGTTTGTCTCCATAAACCAGAATCATTGAGATAGAATAAGTATCTCAGTAACCAGAATAAAATAACATTTACAGATTAATAAAAGGTAATAATATTATAAAAACCAAATAAACAGTTATACAAAAACATTGGTAGGTATTTCTTTCAGAGATGTATAAGAACCATATTAATAAAACTGAGAAATTAATATCGAGATGTCAATATGACATTTATAATGTCAAAAAATAAAACCATGGCAAAACAATTCAAATTGGTAAATTAAGACGGTTTTCCACTAAACGGACAGTTGTGTTTATGTTTTGTTTGTTTACTGGAAAACTTGAAAAATAAAAACAAAACGGAAACAAATCCAAAACTCTTGTTTTCATCAAGTGGACTACATTTTGTTCCTTTTTTTGTTTTTGTTTTCGATCCTTTTTCACTACTTGTCGCGAGGAATACATTTTTTCAATAACCAACCACCCAACCAACCAACCTGTTTTGAGAAGATGTTATTATTGTTAGTTGTGGCTGGTTTATACTGCGTGCCTTTTTTGAATCCTTCTATATGTATATCTGTATGTCAGAGAGAGACTACGTCTATTAAATTGTCCGTTTTGTAGAAAACCGCCATTATGATAGCACAGGCAACTGTGTGGATAGTTATTTATTAATTATTCAAAACAACGTTTACCTTTCTGTTTTATTATTTTCTTATGATAAGTCAGAGACCACCCGAACCCCATATTCATTGATTCAGAAAGAAAAGATCTCTATGAAAACATATATCATTTAAAATTTCATTCGGTTACGTTATATCTTGATAAATATGACAGATGATGAAAATCCCCAAGCGCCATTAAATAGTGCATAATTTACGAAAAAATTTATTCGAGTCAATTTTCTGTACAATCCGTAATTAAGCCACAAATCGGGTATTCCACCAATTTTGCCCAACCCTGTATATGCTAAATTTTTGAAAAGCACAAAACGATATTTTCTGAATACAAAAAATATACATACATACATATAGGAATATATACAGAAAAAGGTCATACTCATGAATATAGTTCATAGTTCGTTTATAATTCCTGCCTCTTGAGAATCGAGGGGCAGTCAAAGCCAGCCAGCTAGCCCAGCTACAATTGATCCTTCCTGTTGTTCAGTGTAATACTCACTTAAGCACTTTGTACTCAAGTTACTGTATCCAAATTTATAAGTTAACGATTTCCTATTATTGTTATGATCCAGAAATAAAGCAGCTCCTAGTCTTTATTACACTTTACACTTTTCTTCACGAAAAATACGTATGCCGAGTTTACAGCAACTTTAAGTACGCATATATGGGAATGACTCCAAGAATTGTGCTAAAGAGCCCAAAATGATTACTGTAAAGCTGACACTAAAAATTAAGAATTTTTCCATATTTCCGGTACTGCTACATACAAACAACTAAAAAATACCTGAAATTGTTGACTTCCATCAACAGTTGTTACTCTAACAAACCGCTCAAATGTTGGCGTCACTTATAAAAAGAAGACGCCTTGCTTCAAGATCACATATGCTGATAACGCAAACAAGCCAGCGGTTTCTTCTTATTATTGTTAATTTTCTAATGATTTAATTGCTGTCATAACTGTACACTTGCGCATTAATTTAATGAGAATTATATGCAAATTCCGAGGATTACTCACACATCATGAATTATTTAATAAAGAAAACATGCATAGTCGTCTAGGAAGATAGAGAAGTAATTTTTTAATCAAAAAACAAAAAAAATAAGTTTACAATGCTTTAAATAAATTAATCAAATATTGATGATTATTTCTACTTCAGCATTGGTTTAATTAAAATTATACAGGGTAAATCCTAAGTTTTTAACTCTATCTAAAAGTCGTTAAAATAAACATCTTCAAATAACGTTTTTAAAAAAGCAATTTTGGAAATATAAAAATAATAATCCCCCTACGAAATTATGAAAAATATAGTCCCATGTACCTAAAGTGAAAACAAAGAAAAATTGAAAAAGTACATAAATAAAGAAAATAAAAAATGTATGCATCGACCAGGGATCGAACCTAGAACTTCCGAACTATTGTAACGTGCATATTTGGCAGTTCGAAATACTAGATTTACCTTGTCTAAATAAACGAAAAAGGATAAAAGTTATTTCCGCTGAAACAAGCTTTTGAATCTATTATTTGTCATTTTCAGTATTTAATTCTTCTTATCAATAGTTGGGAGTAGGTAATTTATTCGTAGTGTCTAAGTTGTATAATAACTAATTATTTATTCTTTACTAATTGCTGTATTTTTGTCCCAAATTATTGGTCTACCGCTTTTTTTTTCAACCGTAGAAAAGAGTCGTCGGTGGTGTATTATCGGTGTAAGAAACTTGGACATCGAGCAATTGGTTGGGCTTTAATCAGCGGAAGGGGTATACAGTAAGGACTTATCCGATGTGTAACCAGAGGAACGAGGTCAGGCGCTCTTAACTGGTCGAAAGAGTAGTGATGTACAACGTTCGACCAACGTTCATCCTATTCTTGATTATATTTTCGATCATGCTAGAAATGAGGAAAGACACTACCTTAAGGTAAATGTATTTGGTTTTGAGTTATTAGGTCTTTTTGAGTCAGGTGCGTCAAAGACAATAATTTGTAGGTAGTACTGGATAAAAACTTTTGCAGACTTTAGGTTTAGAGGTAGAAACGACTCAGAAAATTAGTTGTATAGTCGCGAATGGATAGATGTGTGAATGTATTGGTGACTGTTTGGTTCATGTTTCTCTTCGAGGTCTACTGAATATTATTCCTGTTTTGGTTGTGTTGGCTGTTCCACTTGTTCTCATTTTGGTTGCTGATTTTTGGAGAATCATGGAAGTTGTACCAGATGAGTGGCATTTTCCAGAGTCGTCCGTTGCTATTGTCACTGCAGATCATCTTAGGAACAGTTTACACTTAGTGATTTGCTGAAAGCTCATTTGGATGCTGTAATTGAGCATAATGAAGTTTTAATGGGAACTAGTTTAGGGTGTTCCAATGTTGCTGAACACACAATCGTTTGTCATTCTCAGCCCATTAAGCAAATATATTACCCAGTTTCTCCAATGAGACAGGAACAGGAAGGAATTAGATGAGATGTTACGTCTTGGTGTTATTGAGACGTCTAAAAGCCCTTAGAGTTCGCCGTTTTGATTGGTAAAGTAAGAGGATGGTACTTTCTATGTTTGCGTGGATTATCGCGGTAACTGAAAGGGATAGCTACCCTCTTCCTTATATTACTAATAACTCAAACAAACTTCGTAATGGGCACTATTTATGCACCTTGGATATTAAATCTGTATATTGGCAGGTAAAGGTGGCAGATTCTTCAAGGCCTTTTACTGCTTTTACTCTCCCTGGACGTGGGTTATTTCAGTTTAACCGAATGCTTTTTGGTCACCATAATGCCCCTGCAACGTGGCAACGCCTTATCGACCAAGTTCTTGGACTCGAGCTGGAAACTAACGTTTTCACCTATCTAGATGATGTAGTAATCGCCACTCAGACCTTCGGGGAACATTTAGGTTATTTTTGAGGAAGTTTTTAGGCGTATTAAGGAAGCCAATTTGACTGTTGTAGAAGATCATCCTGTATAAGTGTGGGATTCTGGAAATATTGTCAAGTTAACATATGTTATGTTTGATATTTTATAGAGATATATTAATAAAGCTTATTTGAACGAATTAGGCATTCCTAACAAAATGACTGCCTGTTTGAAATGATAGGCCACTGACAGGTTATAATATGGCAACACTGTGGGCCTGGTGGTTTGATAGAGTCAATGATATAGGCAGTTATATAGATTGATTATCCATGTTTTTAAAAATAAACATAAGAGCCTTGAAGTTAAAATGTATGCAATTTTTCTTTTTTTTTTTAATTCAAAGGCTGGAAATTTGTATTAAAACACATTTTTGCTAAATCAATTCAAAATTAAAAACACTTGCCAGGCAATATGGCCGCTCGCAAACTACTCGCTTTGAGCAATCTATATAACTTTATATGTATCATTGACACTGTCAATGACAACATGCCCACAGGGTTGCCATATCTAAACTGTCAGTTCCCACTGGCAGCATTTTGACAGGTCGTTGGAATGCCTAATACTCTCCTATTTTATTTCAACTGTCAGTTGGGATAAGTGTTATTTTGTCGTCCACAGTTAAAGTATTTAGGTTATGTTATAGATGGGACCGGACTTTAAGTGGTTCCTGATAAGGCCAAAGCAATATTGACGTTACCTACGTCGAAGTTTGTAAAAGACGTGCGTTGTGTGATAGGAACTTTCTCGTGGTATCGCAGGTTTATTCCCGATTTCTCCACTTAGATACTGTAATTACAGCTTTGTTGAGTAAGGGGAGGTTACACACGTAGATTAGAACTCAAATCAGATTCTGACCCTCATTCTCATCCCATCCCAGCCTTCTTAATTCCCATCAAAGCCACCTTTGTAAAAAGAATTAAGCGAGCAAGGATGGTTCGGGTTCGAGTTAACACGTTTGTTTGTTTGTTTTTTGTTTTTCTTATAAATCACGGTTCAATGTGCAATTTATTGCAATTTAATCGCCTGTGACTTCAGTAATGTGCCTAAAGTAACTAGTGAATTTAATTGATCAGTATGGTAAACTGAAAATTAAGAAGAACACATTTTAAATGTTATTGCAGATCAGGTGGGATAAGTCACAGAAAAGTGTGGAAAATTGCTGGAAAATCAATTGTATCCTTTTCACGTTAAACGTGTTCAAGCACTATAACTTGAAGATTTCCCTCGCTGAGTTCAGTTTTGTGAATGTCATTAACATTTTTCTATGACAGTTTTAAACATTATTTAAATTATACAGGACCGTATTGGGTACTTTTTGAAATACATAAGTTTCTTATTTTTGAGTTTTTTTGAGTTATTTATTTTAATGACTTCTGTACACAGTTAAAAAAGACCACTTAGGATTTACCCCCGTATAGACAGGCAACAGCTAAAAGAAAATTAGACCACAAATTCAAGGAATGGTTTTGTGTGTCTCAATAAACAGGATAAATGTAAACTACTTGTTCAAAAATGATACGCATTTTTTAACAGATACTTCAGTTACCTTCTTTATGGTCCACCCCGTATAAATAATATATAGTAAACATAAGAACAAAAATATATTTTTTCTACTACCATGCGTAAAGTTCTACTTTTTTTCACTAATGCGTAAAGTAAAACTCTTTATGCACTAGTGAAAAAAAAGTAAAATTTGTCAGAAATTGTACATAGGAAGAAAATATAACGTTTTGTTTTATATTACCATTCTTATGCTATCTCCAACAAATTATTATTATTATTTTTATTTTAATTATAATTAGTACTTTAAGCACTAGTGAAAAAAAGTAACTTTTATATTTCTAATATTAGTAGATAATGTGTACGGTAGTAGAAAAATATTGTATGCAGATTAGATTAGATTGAATTTGGACTGTGGGCCATGTGGCCTCCCCCACCTCGACCTTTTCAGATCTATTGTGGACATCCTTTAATCGTTGTTTAGAGTACCTTGTCTAATTCGGTCTTTTGTAGTAGTCTCCATAGACTGGGAAGTAGTTCTCCGGTATAGCTAGTTGCCCTTGGTTTCTCTTCTCCAAGTGTAAGGAGCACAATAAGTGTTCTGCCGTTTCCTCATTTTCCTGACAGAATCGGCACAAGGTGTCTTCTGGCAGACCGATATTATACATATGTTTGTTAAGCCTACAATGCCCTGTTAATAGACCTACTAGTATTTTTCCTATTAAGTCTTAGTAGATGCTCGGTGAGTTTAGGCGATGGTCCTTTTAAGAACTATTTGACCTGTCTCTGTCCTGATGAGTTTTTCCACCACTCCTGAGATGATTTTCTAAACATCCACTGCTTTGTGCATGTTTTCATAGATGTTTTTGTTACACCACAGAAGGGTTCTGGGCCAATAAGAGCATTTGAGGCTCCTTCTCGAGCTAGTAAATCAGCCTCTTCATTGCCCTTATGTCCTCTGTGGCCTGGTACCCAGACTAAGGTTAGTCTGTTTTGACTACCCAGCTCTGTTAGGGCTTACAAACAGTCCCACACAAGCTTTGAGTGTACCTGCATGGAACTGAGTGCTTTTAACGTCGCTTGACTGTCTGAGTTTATAACAATGATTTTTACATTTACCATCTGTCTTAATACCTCTTTTGCGCAGTGATGTATTGCTGCTATTTCTGGAAAGACATTCGTCTAAAAAGAGTAACTTTACATACTTGTTGCATAAATAACTATTATTATTCAATCAGTACATTGCCTCGCAAATGTCGCTTAACGACGTTACTGATATAGTGTTATCACATAAAATATTTACATTCTGGTTCTGGTTTCCGCACTATCCATTTTTTATTGGCTTAAACATTCTGGATTTTGTCGCCAACCACCAATGGGTAATCTTCCCCTTTTTCGTTTTTCTGCATTAAAGCCTTTTTCGCACGTAGGGCAGACCCTTTTACGTAACCATGAGCCGTTATACAGGTGTTAAAAGTTGTAGGCTTATCTTTGTTTATTTGTCATGCTACCAAGGCTATCCACCTCGAACTTGCAAGTAGTTTCTCGTCCTTTAGTTGCCATGTCTCAAGATGTTAGATATTATTGCTCTAACTCCGGGATATTTTTTAACGTTGGAGCCCTTAATCGCTATGCCTGTTACAGATTTTACAGATATAGCTATTAATCGCTTGTCGCGCTGGCAGCTCTACAGCGATTGCATAAGGACTTCTGGAATTGCTGGCAGCAATATTTGCATTGTTTACAGTAACGTTCCAAATGGTTGAAACCAACCTCACCCTTACCTGTAATTGGCAAGCTTGTTCTAATCAAAGACGGGAACTTACCTCCTTGTCGGTGGCCATTGGCGCGCATAAGTGAATTCCAATACGGAAATGATGATGTCGCCAGAGTAGCCACGGTTCGAACCGCTAATGGACCTCTTAAGAGACCATTAGTGAAATTATGTCCATCGCCTTCTGACAATGAGTAGCATATTATTTATCAGTTATTTTATGTACAGAATGCTAATCAGAGTTTATTTTATTTTGTTTTACTTTGGGATTGCTTTTATTTAAATTAAGAAGAGAGAAGAGATTATCATAACACATGATTACATTAGTAAGTTACTTTTTTTATTTTAATACGCAAATCTTATATTATTTTCTTTGCTAATTAAACTGAATATACATGAATTTTCCGGGCGGATAATGTTGCGGATTGGCTCATATTAATTGTTTTTGAATAACTTACTTTTTTCAATTTTTGTAATCGATTCATTACTACCTTATGTTTCGGACGAAAATCGCCAGTTTCGTCTCATTATTATTCGAGAGCGGTCGATGATTTTGGAACGTCTTTCTCTTTCCTCTTCCCATCGCCAAATTAACGCATTTTATAAAGGTAAGTCAAAACATAAGGGAAGATTTATTTTCATCATCAACACATTGAATTACCGAATTTAAAAATTTCACACAAATAAAAGCCAACACTGGCAGATGCAAGAATGCAGTTTAACGAATTACAAGATTCAAGAAAAATATTAGTAGCATATTTACGCTAGAAAAATATAGTTTTCTTACTCATAGAAAATTTTGAGTAATTTGAGAGCAAGTGCCAACTCTCTTTCCTCGCAGATCTGTCTGATTCGTTCTCGTATGGGCACATTTAAAATAAATCGTCAAAATAAATATATATGTTTATGTAATAGTTACAATATTCACTCTATCTCTGTCCACATTAATCTGGTAATCTCTCTCGCCACATTCTCGAAAACCAATCACAAGACAGTGTCAAAACATACGATCTTCTTTCTAGATCAATCACAAAAGTGGCACACAAGTGCTAGATCTATTCAAACGTTACACAACTCACTCTCGATGGACACCTCCAACAGAGCACATCGTTTCTCTTTGAAACAATAAAGAGAGATGTTTCAAACATGTTCGTTAGAAAATTTAGGTAGTAAAAAAAATACATAAAATTGTGTTATATACGATGCAAAGTTTATAGTGTTATATAAACCAGTTATCAGAACCAATTAATTTAATAGAAGGGGTGGCTGCAATAACCAGGCAGCTCCACTTTTTTGCAAAAATGTGATTTTTACTGAAACCCTTTAAAAAAATAGGCCAATCGTTTCCTGCAACAATCAGGTGTCTCCATATAACAGTACATAAATAGCAACGTTATTTGGAGCTGCCTTGCTTTCGGTTTGCTGCAAGAACCGGGCAGCTGCTGGAGCTAAAGAAATCTTGTGTACAGATTTTTCCAGAAGTACAAAATTAGGTTCATAATGCCCCATTGCCTTAAAAAAAAGGACAAGCTATTTAATGTTATGGAATTGCAGAGAGACAAGAATACCAGATATCTGATACAGAAGATGAATATCAATAAACTAAGAAGAATATAACTTGTTTTTTTTTTGTATTTTCATATTCCATTTGTTAGTTTGTTTTTTTTTATAATATAATTACGACATTTTATTTAGTTTCTTTACTTTTTGTATCCAAATAACGTATGAATAAACGCAAATCTATTTTTTTTTTTGTATATTTTTGGCAAAAAACAGGCAGCGCCATTTTTTTATTTTTATTTATTAAAACATAGTATTGACAATATTTACATGAACTACGTAAAAACTTCTATTTTTACATGCTTTTCCGCAGAAAAAAGAAAATCTTATAAAAACAAAATTTGATTTTTTTAGGAAGTTTTTTTGATTTCCCATAAATTTGTAGAAATGGAGCTGCCTGGTTATTGTAGCCACTCCTTCAATTTCAACATTCCAACACAAGTTATCCAGCAATTCAACACTAAAATTCTACAATCTACAAGTTTCTACAAAATATACAGTCCATCTTTGCCTCCCTGTAACAGGAAGGAACCCTTACGTGGGTAGCGAAGATTCAAAAGAAAAAGAAATCTAAGTTAGCCCTACGACATTACTCTAATCAGAGCAGTGGAGGAATTATTAATTTCACCCTGATATAATATTCACTTCACATGTGTGTGGGAAGGAGACGACGTTAATAACTGACACAATTCCGGAGAGTTGAGATAGAACTCGATAAATAAATAGAGTATGGTATTAATGAAGGGGAATCTACACACAGTGTATGTGTGATATTCTGGCGCCGATTGCCCATTTAGCAATGTTTATTTAATCCAGGTAATAGTGGGATTTATAACATTTAAACGAGCGATTCATAACTTTATGTTCGTTGACATTGAAAACAAAAAATTAACTACAAAATTCAGCATAATCCACGAACACGTATACCCCATATCTTTTCATCCCCAACTGCAAACTATTCAATTTCTGTATATCCGAAACGTTTAACGTAACGTCTCATCGGTCACGTAGTCACCGAGCTCATTAGTTCCCATCGACAAATGCTGATAAGGCGAAATTGCGCTGCACAGCCAGCGCCTTTTCCGACGAAGAAAGACAGGAAAAACGTCACTACAGAAGGAACATTTTAATGGAATTATGGAAGACGCGAGTCTCCTTATGGAAGTTCTTGGGCGAGCATCGACGAAGGGCCTTTCAAATTAATTGATGAATTAATAACGCACGAAGAAGCGCAACGGCACAAGCTGAAATATACGTACGACGGGGTTTTTTAGACGGTTTATAAATTGAGATAGTCCTTTATTCCATGCAATGGGTAACGTATACTTGTTTTAAAGGAATTTAAAGTGGTATAGTTACCAAGTTTTTAGCTATTAGAATATTTCATTTTAAAACTATTTACCACATGAAATAATTTGTTTATTAGGTGTAATAGACAACTAGTTTTGATCCAAAACGACCATCATCAGGCAATAAAAAAAGACGGAAATTGAGCAGAATATTTCCTATTGGACACATTAATAGTGAGTAACCTTAGAGGTGGTAATGTGGGTCAAGTGACAACAGATTTTATAGAAAGGGAAAGGCTTCTAAATAGTGATGATGCAGGACTGGTCTTGAGTTTGAAGTCTTGTCTTGCAAAATTGAAAGACTAAGACTAAGACCGGCAATTCAAGACTAAGAGCAATACAACGATGTAACACCAAGAAGACTGAGCTGGTTGATCTTGGTCTTGCTGGAAGTCTTGCGAGACTTGCAGAACTCTTAGTTTTCCAATCAAAGCTAAAGGTGAAGTAACACAGTTGTAAAATTTTGTAAATATTTTATAAAAATATACGAAAACGATTTATCTAAAATATTTCTGTCAAACAGGGTGTCCCGAAAAGGTTGGTCATAAATTATACTACATATTTTGGAATCAAAAATAGGGCGATAAAAATTTAAGTCAAAATTTTGAACGTTGCTTTGAAATGGTTTAACATTAATTTATGAAAATTTATATGGGATATGTACTATAGTATACAATGTACCGGGTGTTCCATTAAGAGAGGTATTTCAGAAACTAATAATAGTACAGCTTTGGGGAAAAACTATTTTAATAAAAACGGTCAAGAGAAATTGCTGGAAATTAGTTTCAAGTTTGTAGGGTGGCCACGAGGGGGCGTAATTCTGACGTCAAAACATAAAAATGTAATTTTCTCAAAAAAAAAAAAATACCAAGTATAGTATATTGATAAATATTACTATTTTAATCTTCAATGTTTTCTGAACAAAAAAGCTTCAGGTGTAATTTTTGTCAGTTGTGAAATAGAGTGGTGAGGAAAGGTTAAACTTTAATTTGGAAAAATGCTCATAACTCCGGTTTGGCTTTACTGAATTTAGTGAACTTAGTTTCGTTTAGAAGAGCTTGGTCAGCCTCATTTTCAGCTTTATAAACTGTGGCTGCTTACGTTTTATGCAAGCCGCTAGAGGGCGTTAAGTTAAAAACTGACAAATTTTACGAAATTTTTCGAAAAATTTAAATACAACGATATATATCTTTTTACATAGTTAGATAGAGTAATTATGCATTCTTATCTAATATCGTTCGATTATTTAAAATATGTAAAAATCATGGTTGGGCATTAGGTTTTGCAGAAATTTATAAATTTGATTTATACCTTAAAAAATGGACCTAGTAGAAAATGCTGGGTCATTAAATGTTTTACGTTTCTACGTTTTATTTATATTTTTGCTAAAATCTGCGGTTTGAAAAGAGATATCCAAATGCGGTTTTCGCCAAAGTATATATCGTTGTATTTAAATTTTTTGAAAAATTTCGTAAAATTTGTCAGTTTTTAACCTAACGCCCTCTAGCGACGTTCATAAAACGTAAGCAGCCACAATTTATAAAGCTAAAAATGAGGCTGACAAAGCTCTTCTAAACGAAACCAAGTTCACTAAATTCGGTAAAGCCAAACCGGAATTATAAGCATTTTTTCAAATTAAAGTTTAACCTTCCCCACCACTCTATTTCACAACTGACAAAAATTACACCTGAAGCTTTTTTGTTCACAAAACATTGAAGATTAAATTAGTAATATTTATCAATATACTTTACTTGGTATTTTTTTTGAGAAAATTACATTTTTATGTTTTGACGTCACAATTACGCCCCCTAGCGGCCACCCTACAAACTTGAAAATAATTTCCAGCAATTTCTCTTGGCCGTTTGTATTAAAAATATTTTTCCCCAAAGCTGTACTATTATTAGTTTCTTAATGGAACACCAGGAATAATAAATACACAGTAACCGCGTTCATTTATTTTTATTTTTTATGAGTTTTCAGAGGGGGTCAATACGAGCAATATTTAGCTAAAAACGGAACGCCACTGGAATCAAACATCTATTTAAAAAAAAAATTCTCTTAGTCTTTGTTTGTTAATCCTCATTTGGAAGATACAGTCAATTACAAAATATTGAATTTTTCAATTTTTCATAAATATCAAAAACATGTCAAAACATATTAATAGTAAATTACAACTAACAACATTAAAGTTATAATAATTAATGCAATTTATACAGAGTGTTCAATTAAGAATGGGACATAGAACAACTGAAGATTCTCTGATTAAAAATACGAGGATTAAACTAAACATGCTTAGGTAAATCGTTTCCGAAAGTAGACAATTCAAAAATTATTAATTGCTATAATTTTTTTATTACTCAATATAATCTTAAGGTGACCACATTGTTGATGGATACTTCGGCCAAAGCTTCGTGACATTCTAGTAAATTCGTGGTCTGTTCAGGGTGAGTAGTGCTTGTCTGCTATCTGTATAGATGAGCATGTTCCAGTAATATTGTTTCTGGTTATTTCTTTTGCTGCTATGAGAATCCCCGTTAGCTCTGTTTGAACTACACTGGCACTATTGCTCACAGTCCCTTTTATGTTTAGGTTTAAGAATCTGGAGTATATTCCACATCCTGAGCCTTGTTTTGTTTTAGAACCGTCAGTATAGATATGAATCGTACCTGCCACTTCTGGCTCTTCTTTTTGTTCTATTATAACTTTATATTGCTTATGGAAGATATATCTCGGTGAGATGAAGTCCAGGTTCGCTTGAAGCAGTGGGAGCGTATCGAGCGCCTCCTGCCAAAAGCGACGTCTCGCCTCACCAGATCCTACCTCAGGTTCTTTTCCAACCATGCGGAGGCGTGTTATTGTCGTCAGAGCAACATCCTTGATGTAAATATCAAGGGGAGTGAGACTAAGAATGACTTCCATGACTCTGGTCGGTGTTGTTTTCATGGCTCCTGTTATATTGAGACATGATGTTCTTTGAATTTGTTCTAGTTTACGGATAGCTGTTAATTTTTGGGTTTTTGGAACCCAGAGAACTGCACTGTATGTTAGCCTAGGTCTTATGATAGCAGTGTAAGTCCATGTGACGACTCTAGAGGAGAAAACCCAGGTGCGTCTCACGGTTCGGCGGCATTGTTCATATGCAATGTATGCTCTTTTAATAATAATAATATCGTCTTTATTATTTCAAATCAAAAGTTCACATATATATTCATACAATAGAAATAAATTAACATTTGAAATAAAGGGCGAAATTCATTTTTTGCATTCCTACGAATGCAAAAAATGTTCTTCCACTTAACCCTAAAAAAGAAAAAAAAATATTTTAATTAATGAAATATTTCATATTTAACCGGCAGAGTATCTGTTAAGAGTGCAACAAACAAATTGGTCTGTAACTTTGATGTGTTATGTGGTTCTTAAATTTAACAAGTGTGTTTTATACATTGTTTTCAGTTTTGAAACATTTAAATGCCTAAATTTTTGAGGGACAGAGTTATATATGTGAGCAACTTGATATACAAAGGAACGCCTGAACATCTCTGATTTGAATTTTGGCACCATAATCGTATTTTTATGTCTAATATTTAGATTATGTATGTCCGTGCGATACCGTATTTTCTTGTGAAGATATGATGGCTTTTATGTAGTCATTATTTTATGGACAAGACACACAGTATGCAACACCCTTCTACTGTTCATATCTAACCATCCAATTTCCTTAAGTTTATGCGATATCCTTTGTCTCCGAGGAATGCTAAAAATTAAACGAAGGCAACAGTTTTGCACTTTCTGGATTTTATTTGTATACTGTGCTGTTAAATGTGGACCATAAAGTATGCTTGCATAGTTAAAAAGAGGAAGAACAAGAGATTCACATAAAGTTTCTTTAACACGAGATGAAAAAAAGGTGTCGATTTCCATAAATGATTTTAAGTGTAGAGTAAGCACGCTGTAACAGACAATTTACGTGTTTTTCAAATCTTAGCTCAGAGTCTACTAGTACACCTACATTTTTGGCTTCATTTACAATTACTAATTGCTCATTCTGTATTCGTATGTTTGTATAATGTATTGCCCTCTCACGATATATTTTACTACCGAATAACATTAAATTTGACTTGGTGGGATTTATTATTAAACAATGATTTGTGGCCGCGTTCACAAATTTTTATAAATCCGAATTGATACGATTACATGCATCTTCAGTCATCTCATAAGGGAAACTATAATACAGCTGTGTGTCATCTGCGTATAAATGAGCTTTACAAAACTGTAGAGAGTTAAGTAGGTGGGAGGTATAAATTGAGAACAACAGAGGACCAAGAATTGAGCCCTGTGGAACTCCAGTTCTAAGTTTTATAAATTCTGAGTCACAACCGTCGATGCTAACTCTCTGCTGACGATCTTTTAAATAATTATTCATTAGTAAAAGAGCATAAGGAGAGAAGCCTATGTACTGTAAAATAGCTATCATTAAATTATGATTTAAAGTATCAAACGCACGACTGAAGTCTAACAACACCAAGAGAGTACACTGATTATCATCAGTAGCCTTTATAATATCATCGACAATGTGGAGAAGAGCAACAACTATGTCCCTTTCGAAATCCAGATTGGATAGTAGGTAGTAAATCATGAGTTGAAAGGTAGTCTCTAATTTGAATATCCATTGCCCGCTCTAGGATCTTCGATAACGAAGGCAAAATGCTTATTTCTCTTAAGTCTTTCATTTTCGAAGGGTTTCGTTTTTTGGTCAAAACATTTACAACTGCACTCCTCCACACAGTGGGAAATACATTCTCAGTGATACAAAAATTGACTATATGAGTAATGTATGGCATTATGTAGGGACAGCAAAGCTTAATAAGTTTAATATCTATTCCATCACAACCTTTAGCATTCGTTTTTATATCGCAAATGGTTTTAAAAGTAAAAAGATCATTAATTTCTTTAAATTCGAAATCTGCATTTAGTCGCTTATTATTCTTATAAAAATTTAATATATTGACTGATGGCCGACTATCTGGAATAGATTCTACGAAAAAGTTATTTAGTAGCTGAGGATTTTTTAGATTTTGTGGTATATTATTACTTTTTTCAGGAATTAATTTGTTTGATTTAAGTGTTTTCCAAATTTCTTTTGTTGAGCTAATATTAAGTTGGTAAGTAAAGTAAGCTTTTTTCTCCCTTTTAATTGCTCCATTGGTTACATTACGCCTTTGCCTGTAAAAATTCAGGTGTCGCTGACTTTTTGATTTTTTAAATTTCGCTATGGCCTTATCTCGCTCACCCATCATAATTCTTATTACATCTGTTATCCACGGAGCTTTAGGTTCTGTTATTCTTGATGTAACTGTAGGTATGTGCCTATCGAATAAATTATTTAGAGAATTAATTAAATAGGAAACTTTTTCATCTATATTTTCTTGATCGAAAATTCTAAAAAAAGATGTATTGAATAAATCTCTTTGCCAAAGATCTTGATCGAAATTCTTAAAACTCCTATATGTACAATATTTAGGCCCTTGTTGTTCATCGCGCATTCTTAATTTACAATATATACCAAAGTGATCCGATATACCTGAATGAATAATGCCATGTTCTACCTTGCAACCATCCCGAACTATAATATAGTCCAAAAGGGTTGCAGAGGTAGCAGTAACTCTGGTGGGAGTGTCTATTAGTTGCCGAAGGCTTAATACATCCAGCATCGAATAAAAATTTTTTACTTGACTATTTTGAAAATTTTGTAAATCTAAGTTAAAATCACCCATGCAAACAATTTCGTCATGAGTAGGAGCTATTGTGATTAGGCAGTCCTCAAGTTCATTAAGAAAAAGATTAGTATTTTGTTCATGTGGCTTGTATATCACCCCTACCGCAACTGACTTTTTTTCAGTGACTATTTTAATCCAAAATTGCTCCCATACATAACTCTGTCGGCATTCTATTACCTCAGAAATGATCTTATTACTAACATATAAACATAACCCTTTCCCTCTACAGTTTCTGTCCGCCCTGTATAAATAGTAGCCATCAAAATTTAAATGATTATCACTAATATTATGATTCAACCATGTTTCACATACCAACAATATGTCTATAGAATTGTCTAAAACCAATTGTTTAATATTGCATAAAGAAGGCAACAATGATCTTGCGTTAATGAAACCAATATTTAGGAAGTGCATTTTTTAACAGATAATCCGCCCGAGTTAAAACTTCAAAAATAATAAAATAATTTATATCGAAAATGAAATAAATATTCTACAAAGCCAGCCGTTTTTACAACAAAAATTCAACTAAAGATAAGAACTCGACTCGACTAACTTTGTTTTCTAAATGCGAATTCCATGTAAACTTGCTGTCAAAAGTGAGACCTAGGTCTTCACCTCTGTTGCAAAGTTTAGTTTTGTGTTTAGGAGTTCTGGAGGTTTTAATTCCACTTTCATCCTTTTCCTTGTGAAAAGGACCATTTCTGTCTTCTTAGGATTGATAGACAGTGAATGGTCCTTGCACCGGTACTTTCTCAACTCGTGCGTTCGCAACTCGGGCGTAATATAAAACTACCTGAATTCGTCGCATCTCGGGCGCCCTCCAAAATTGTGCACCGGTGAGTTCGCAACTCGGGCGTCGACGGGATATGAAATTTGACCATAGTTTATGTACCCTGATTCTGATTACAATCTGATTCAGGTAGTAATGCATTATCAAAAATTTAAGAGAAATAAATGACATCGCAGAACAAGCTTTGATTTTAACAGATAGCGAGCATTGAAAAGTTAGTTGATGTAAAAAAATTGAAGATTTTTTCATTACGGTTATATAGAGCATGATATTGGGATCATTTTTAAATTATTGGCGATTTCTAAAATATTTCCGAAAATAATTTGGTCACTAGGGGTATTATAAGTGAAAATGAGAAAAATTCGAATTTTGCACTTTACCTCAAATTTCCCGAATTCGGCCTATTTTAGAGAAATGTATGGAACAAAAATTATAGAGAATTACATTGTAAGTAACTTTTATTTGAAGAATTTTCTTTAAAATTCGAATTTTGCACTTTTTGTCAAAATTCTCGAATACGGGCCATTTTAAGGAAATCATGAATATGATAAAATAATATATAAATATTACGAAACGCCTCAGAAACATTTCTAAAACATTCCTAAATTGTAAAAATATCCTGTAAATGTAATATTTCATATATTTTATAAATAATAATTTGAAACCTATCAGAAATATAACATACTGATATTTCAGAAATGTATCAAACAACAGACGCAAACTTCCAATTATTTAGAATAAATGGTTTTCTCTAATATAAAATTATAGTACTTAAAATAAAATGACTACAACATAACCCATCTTCTTTCTCTTCTTACAAATGAGAAAATTTTCAAATCTTGGCCATTTACAACATAACAAACATAAACCAACTTAATATTTCAAGTATAATCAATGAAAATGTTTAAAAATATGATTGCAATAAAGTAGAATAATTAATATTTTTAGGTAAAATATAAACAAAACGTCAAAGTGTTTCGATACAATAACGTTTTTATTACGAGTTTTATGTAATTTAAAGAAACGTTAATATTAAACGTGTATGTATCTTAATATCCAACTTTCGGTTGAACCACAATTACATAATAACATTTAAAAAGAATATTAAAATAAACTAGAATAATTAATATTAAAATAACGAAGATATTTGTTTTACATTATTAACCAAACGTTAAAAAGGTTGAAATACAATAATATTTTACGTTATATATATTTAACAAAATGATTAACTTTTAGTTACATAACAACGTTTAAATATAATATTAAAATATAGTTAAATAATTAATATTCAAATAACGTATATATTTAGTTTAAAAATAAACTAAACGTTAAAATGTCCCGATATAACAACGTTTAAAATATAGTGTTTTTCTTTTTATCCGTTTTAAAGTTATCATGAATACAGACACACAGACATCATCACGAAAATAGTTAAATTGGATTCAGAGGTCCACCAAAACGTAAAAATCAGTCGAAAACTCGAGGCCGAAAAAAATCATGATTCCTATAGGTACTTTCCTTATCTGAATACATACGGGAAAGTAAAAAGGGATAAATAGCCTGATTGAACCCCTTTAATCTAAAACGGATATTAATTGAAATAATTACCACTCCAATTTTTTTTTAAGTATCAATTAAGATCCAAATTATATAAAATATAATATTTTAATGACGCATTTTAAAAATAATCTTGTGTTATAAAATCGATTGTTTCTAACTTTAAGCAATAAAAAGGATAAATACCCTAATTGAAACCCCTTAAACCTTTGTCTTAATACATCAAATTAAAAGGATTTGACAGGTCTTATTAACAGCACCGTAAGCTTTTTGAATACCAAGAAGACGTCTTGTTATCTTACTTTTACCTACTATAAATAATGAAACAATTATTATTTGTTTTCATTGAGATTTTTGAAGTAATTGTGATTAGCTACTAAATTTTATTTTGAAAAACGATGGATGTTCAAGTGGTGAAAACTCAACGGAGCCAGAATTCCATTTTATATTGTGGTTACAAGTATTCACTAAAGTGTCGAAATAAAAACTCTACTAACCGATGGATCTGCATAAAGCGACCGTGTCCAGGTTCCTTAACTACAAGTAAAAGTTTAAATGTTTTATCGGAGAGAC
This sequence comes from Psylliodes chrysocephalus, assembly GCA_927349885.1. Classification (NCBI taxonomy): domain Eukaryota; kingdom Metazoa; phylum Arthropoda; class Insecta; order Coleoptera; family Chrysomelidae; genus Psylliodes; species Psylliodes chrysocephalus. The sequence goes on along the minus strand of OV651829.1, from coordinate 3,551,959 downwards.
CGCATTCCTGTGTCCCTAGTGTAGCCAAAAATGAAGTGGAAGCAAGTCTATTCAGAGCAAAGAAACGTGCCCGTGAAGAAATGACTCCAGTGCCACAAATTTTTAGAAATACAGGCATTTATGTCTATTAAAGATACATTGTACAGACAAAGACACAAGAAACTGGGAATACAACGACTGCCAAAATGTAGACAATTTTAAGACATGTTGTAAGGTTCGATTAATTTTTGATGTGACTTTATGCAAATAAATAAAATTTTAATAATTAAATTTCATTCTTTTTATTTATGCCTAATAAAACAAAAGCTATTAAACTCAAGTTTATTGTATTAAATGCTTTGAAATAAATAAAAAAAGGAAAAAACAGAAAAAAAGAGGGAAAATCAATTTGAATGAATTACAGTTTAAATTATATAATTAAAATAAAATTATATATTAAAAACATTAGATTACGTAAGTTGGCTACATATGGAAAACTTTTTTATTATTAGTTTTACCAAAAAATTTAGCATGGTCTAAAACCTTATATGCACCCATTAGATATCAATATTTATGAGTCGTATACGATTTGTCAAAAAAAATATTTTTGGCCAAGAGTAAAGTACACTTTTTGACAAACCTCGTATACGACTTATACAATTTGATATATGATGGTTGTATTTTAAGGTCTGAGATCACGCACAATTTTTTATGAGGACATTTTTTTCATAAAATTATTAATAAAAAAAAGTTTTCCATATACTGTCCTAGTATACGGCTCAAAAATGTGATGTATTTTAGGTTTTAGACCATCCACAACTCTTTATGCTAAATAATTTTTTTTTGATAAAACTAATAAAAAAAATTTTTCCATATGTAGCCAACTTACACAGACACCCTACATAAAAAATGTATTAAAATAAAAATTGAATAGCTAGCCGAGGTAGGTACACTATTATTTATCAATCTAATTATATAATAAATAAATTACACTTTTTTCAGTAAAAACTACAATTTCAAATGTCATAACAATGTAATGTAAAGATTATGTTCGCAGAGAAAGATAAATAAAAAATCTTGTTTTATGAAAGTTACATAATATTTAAAAACTGGCAAGCTCCTCCTGTACGGCACTCCGTATATAATTTTAAGTTTAAGCCGAAAGCACCTTCTCAGGTACCGATCCTTGAACGCCCGAGTTGCGAAGGGTATTTAATCTACCTGTAGCCTTCCGCCCGAAATGCGAAAACTTAAGGATTCCGCCCGAGTTGCGACGCACGAGATGCGCATAAATCCTTGCACCACTGTTCTATAATTTTTAGAGCTACTTGCATTCTTTCGCAGAGTACCTATGTTCTCAAAATTCCCTGTTTGCAGAATGACCAGGTCATCTGCATATGGTATTGTGTAGTGACTGTCATTATTGAGGCGGCTGATAAGGGTGTTGAGGACCATATTCCACAGTAGAGGTGATAGCACCCCTCCCCTAACATAAAAACAAATTTAAAAAATATATTATAGACGAGATGGCCCGAGAAAAAGGAATTGAAATTCTTAAATTGCATCGTTACCACGCAGAGTTAAATTCCATTGAACTGATTTGGTCACAAACAATACAACATTTAAATTATCTTATGTGCGAAATTTGTTTTTGAAGGCAGTTTCAGGTGTAAATGGAGAACATTGGAGAAAATGCATTGATCATGTAAAAAAGGTGGAAAATTCATTTTGGAAAACTTAATAGACCCTATAATAATAATCCTCAGAAAAGACAATGATAATGATATCAGTAGTTATAGTGAAGACAGTGACTTTTAAAGATAGTTTTTGAAATTTTTATTTTTTTAATCTTTGATTTTAGGTACTGAAGTGTTACTTTTAATGCCAAGAGATTAAAAAAAGTTTAATCTCATTAACAACATATAATCCTCCTTGTTATTTATTGGTTAAATTTAATTCTTTTAAAGTGCAACAATTTTGTGAAAAGCATTAGGTTAACTTTTATTTTTTGTAAATAATATAACTTTTTTTTTCAAAATTTAATTTACAAAGTGCACATACCACTTAATATGCCGTGATCTTATTTGCATTATAGAAACTTATTATGCCTATGAAATGTGACGTTTTATCCTTACTTTTACTGCACTCCTCTTTTATTCAGGCTATAGGTAACGGCAAAAGAAATGTTGAAAGCCTAAAGGCGGGCATACACGTTACGGTCTACGTGTGCAGGTGGCCTGCGCAGATAAACCAAATATACATAGCAGGTTCAAAAAACTGCACAGGTCTATTCCAGTAGACGCTCCGGTCTACCTGTGCATAAACACCTGCACATGCAGGCCTCTCCTGTAGACCGTAACGTGTATACCCGCCATAACAGGTATTTTCAAGCAAAGATCACATTTGCCTTAAAATTTAACCATATAGTTTTACGATTGCCATTATACATTATAAATTACCAATCCTTTATTACAGTTATTATCGCAGATAAAAAAAATATATATAAAAATGCGGATGCGAGAGTTCGTTTGTTTAATATATAATAAAAAATACTTAACTCTAGCTGCAGTACGTCACAGTATTACTTAAACGATTAGTAGATTATTTTTTAAGTTGTTAATCGATTATTTTCGATTAATCGATTATTTTCGATTTTTCAAAGATAATTATTACATTCAATTTCGATTAATCGATTAATTAAAATAATCTAATGATAGTTTAATCAAATAAGGAAACACAAAAAAATATTTTTTTCTACGATCACCATCTAAAGTAGGCACTTTAAAATCTAACTAGAAAGTTGGCGTTTTCCGCGAATTGTCATAATTTGACATTATTGGAGCACATGTGCGCCAAAGAAAATTTGGCACACGCTTGTCTGTTTTCATTTAAATTAAATAAAAGCTAATCGATACTTTAAAACAAATTTTAAGCCAATCTAAAATATTAAATTTACTTTCTAATATTCTCTTTGAAGAGTAGGCTTATGTCAAATAAACTTACAATATTATAACCTTAGATAAAAGAGACCAGAGATATAACATACACCGGTTTTAAACCTGCGCAAATGTTGCCAATTTCTAAAGAAGGGTTAACGGAGTGGGGGAACTGGGCGGCGACACGCGGCGACCCGAACTCTGTGACAGGGACCGGACTTCGTTTATTAGCATCTTAATGAACTATTAGGTTTATTTAAAAGGTGTTTAATCGAATTTTGTATTATTAAATAAAATTAACGTGATTTTTTAATATCAAACAGATGCCACGACATTTTATGTAAAGAGAAGACCTTTTATAGAATATTTCGTTAGCGTTTATTTACTACGGACTTTTCTGCAAGAGATTACAGTAAAATGTTGAAATAGTATATTGTTAATAGAGCAAAAAATGTTACTCATTGTCTACGAGTATTATAAAAATAGCATGTGCGCAGGCTAATACTGCAAATCTACCCTTATGAGTTGAAAATTATATTTTTTCTACGGCTATTACATATTATTAAAAATAAGTCAAAATGAGAAAATGCTGTTTTGTATTGTAACCTCAGAAAAAAAGTATATTAAGGCTTCTTTCTTTAAGAATATTAATTATTATAAAGGATGAGTCACATAAAACTCTAGAAATGCATATGTCTGAAACCAGATAACATTTTAAAATTTAAATCTATTAAAAGTCATTTGGTCGCTAGGGATGAGTGATTATCGAAATAAATTATCGATCATTGAAAATAATCGATTATTTTCGATCAATCGATTATTTTCAAACAATATATTTTTTGTCATTTCCTTTAAAATCGACTACTTGATTATCTTTGAAAAATCAAAAATAATCGATTAATTAAAAAGCCAATTAAGCGATAAATCAGTGTTTACAAAATATAACATAAATAGAATTATCGTTTATTTTAAATAATCGATTATTTTCAAATAAACCATTTTTTTTCGTCCATGGAAACAGATTATTCGATAATCTTTGAAAAATCGAAAATAATCGATTAATCAAAAATAATCGATTAATTAAAAAGTCGATTAACTGATAAATCGATTTAAAAAAAAACAGAATGATCCATTATTTTAAATAATTGATTATTTTCGATCAATCGATTATTTTAGATCAATCGATTATTATCAATAATCTATTTTTATTGTATTTCCTTTAAAATCGTTAATTTGATTATCTTTGAAATACCGAAAATAATCGATAATTCCAAAATAATCGACTAATCGAAAATAATCAATTAATTAAGAAGCCGATTCTATGATAAATCGATTATTACCAATAATCTATTTTATTGTATTTCAAAAATAATCGATTAATTAAAAAGTCGATTAACTGACAAATCGATTTTCAAAAAAAACAGAATGATCGATTATTTTAAATAATCGATTATTTTCGATCAACCGATTATTATCAATAATCTATTTTTATTGTATTTCCTTTAAAATCGATAATTCGATTATCTTTGAAATACCAAAAATAATCAATAATTCCAAAATAATCGCCTAATCGAAAATAACCAATTAATTAAGAAGCCGATCCTATGATAAATCGTTTTTCCAAAAAATAAAACGAATTACCTATTATTTTCTAATAATCGTTTTTTCATATTTCCTTTGAAATTGATTATTCGATTATCGAAAATAATTGATTATTAAATCGATAATTTTAAAAAAATAACCAAAATATCGATTATGTACAATAACCGATTATATCCAATCGATTATTTTCATATAATATCTTTGAAAAATCGAAAATAATCAAATAATTAAAAAACCGATTAAACGATAAATCGATTATTTTTAAAATCGATTAATACATTATCTTAAAGAAACGAAAATAATTTATTAAAAACAACGGATAAATTGATTTTCATTAAAAAATATCAGAATTATCGATAAATCGATTATTTTTGTAACCCCTATCGGTCGCTTGCTTTTATCTGAGCATTTAGCTCCAAAATTTAGAGATTCGGATTTTTTGATCCAGTTATCTTTGAAATCGCATTCGATTGTATAATAAATAAATATTGCTAAATTTTGGATTTTTTTTAGTAAACGAAAATTATGTTCGAGTTGTTTAGGGGTTTGTAATGTAACATTTTATTAACGTGACTAAGGGTCGATTCCACCGTTGTGTTAAACGAAGTTTAAAATGACATTTTTACATTAGCACTGTCATTTTAATCTCCGTTTAACACAACGGTGGAATCGGACCTAACTCCTGTAACTTTAGTATTTTTTTTTGCTTATACTAGATTACTTTGTTTTAAGACTGAAAATTCAATGTCACTTTCAATTTGACCGCAAATAAGATGAACCTTGAAAATTTAAGTAGGTCATCCTGTATTTCATCTAATATTCTTATAAAAATACCTTATAAAAATACCTTATAAAAATACCTTATAAAAATACCTTATAAAAATACCTTATAAAAATACCTTATAAAAATACCTTACAAAAATAAAATTTATGTAGCAACTATGATTCTTTACCTCTTATTTATCTACCAAAAAGGGATAAAAACTACCTTTAGAAAACATTCTTATAAAACTACTTTTTAAATACAAAATTTCGTTAGCAATAATGCCAATTTACTATTTATTTAAATTAAATGTTCAAAATTTTACCCTTTTGTAAATTTATGTAAGTAATATGAAATCTGATTTCTGATGCTTAATATTTATTGAAACCCCTTAATGCGGATCTGAAGTATTCAGCCCAGAGAATCATGGCGCTTTATGTCAAAACGTTAATAAATATTTACCGCTGAAAACGAATATATTCATAACAGTAGTACTTGTATTAAAAGTACATACAATTTTTCAAGATACATCGTGACATTTTGGACTTGAAATTGAATAACTAGAACACTTTAAATTGCTAAAATACCAACAAATAAATCAAAAAACAGCTGTCAATGGTGATTAAACTCAGGTGGAGGTGATCGCTGAATGGAAATCGGAGCAATTCGGGTGGCGTCGTGAAACAATGATTTTCAATTGGTGGGTTACTTTGGCTTAAAATAGACAACATGCGCAGTGTGCAATGTTACATCTTCGGTCTCTTTAATCTATGATTATAACGAAAGAAGGTAACCCATTTCGACAGATTACCTTCTGTCTTAACTGCCAGAGTGCTACCTTCTGCTCTTAATACACAAATAGCTATTTCTTTCAATCTAATAAAAAATGAGTTCTTTGAAAATATTGTAATTTTTTTTAATTTTTTTATTTCAAGGACTAATTTATAAACGAAACACCCAATCACACACATTTAAAAAAAAGAATTATAATGTAAAATGTTACCGTGACATCAAATGTCAAAATAGGTACTGTTGTCACCTGTTTCGTCTTTATCAGGCCCTTCGAGAGGGGGAGAGCAGGGGGGGGAGCAAAATCTCCGGGGCCCGAGCACAAGGGGGTCCCGGCAGCTATTAGCTGTTTGTTTTAGATTTCACCAAATTTCACCTTTCATCAAATTTCATCAAATTTCACCTAATTTCACCAAGGACCTGATTTTGCTGATGACTTTTGTTAGAAATTTCACTAAGAAAGGACTTGATTTTTTACAAAAATGCCCCGCTATTCCGCAAATCTGCCAACCCTAGTTATATATAAGGGACCCTTGCCAGTGTTTTGCTCCGGGGCCCCACCATGGCTCTCGGCGGCCCTGGTCGTTTTACAGACGATTTTTAAATAATTTAATTAATATGTAATATTATTAAACCTAATCAAGGTTACCTAGTACATTTTATTGAATTTGTTTCAGTTGTATTCTGTGAATGATCCCAAGTGGTGGGTACCCTAGACGATGACTTTGATGATGTCTTTATAAGCCGAAAGCACCCGTCCTAATTTTTAATTAAATATTTCCAATTTTTACACAGTGAAGTATTCATTTCACTTTCATATTCTACTCGTATATGAGTATACTGAGCCAACAGTTGCCGTTTCTTCTTTTTATTCTTCCTATCCTTAATCTGGGGTTTAGAATTTTTATTGATGTGTCGAAGTTCTTATCCGTAATCCATGGAACTTCTTTTTGCATTAATTTTTTGTATTACTCTTACCTTTGTGATTGCGAGTGGTGGACTCGCGCTATTAAGATTTTGATCACTTATCGTTAGGAAGAGTCGCTGTGGGATCCTTCATCATATGCATAAAGGTGGTAATATCTTTTGTTATTTTTTCAGATTGTGGGCCTACGTCCATTGTTTTTTTCCTTTTTTCTGTTACATTTCCATATATTGGTCTAATTGTGCTCTTTAGAATATTCATTTTTCTGATCATCATTATCTACTTCTTTAGCGACTTATTGATCCCTAACCGATTACTGTCGGCTAATTTGTCTTTCGTTTCTTTTCGCTTGGTTTATTGCTTTTCTAAATGCTTCACATTTGCTCGTTTTTGTTTTATGTTCGGCTACGACAAACAATGGAAAAGACTCCTTCTTCATCAGTGCAATCTTTTGAATGACGGCTCCTTTATCACCTCCAAAACAAATGATGGTTCTATCGGGTCCGTTGTAGTCGTTTGTACTGTGCTCGTGTGACCAGCACAATAAACTTTTTGCATCGTCTTTTTTTATTACAACTGCAGCCGCTATCATGTTGTTCGGTAGGGGTCTTAGATTACAGATTATATTTTCTTCATCCCATTTGCCAAGGTATTATGTCATTGTCTTTCTTATATCTTCTTGTGTTGCTTCCATATCTAAGAAAAACTTCACTTATGGGGTGGGTGGCTCAGTGGAAGAGTCTCTGCCTGTGGATCCAGGGATACCAGGTTCGAATCCCACCATTCTCTTGCCTTGGTAGGATTCCCCACTCGACCATTCACTGTTGGGTTCTAATTAACAGTGCTGTTCCTAAAGTGGCATTGGGAAAGAGTAACAAAGCCTACACAGAACACGAGGCTAATGGCCTTAGTAGTCGATGCCGATGACACCAAATTAAAAAAAAAAAAACTTCACTTGTTTTAGATTTCCCTAGTTGTCTACATATGAAGGAATCGGAATTACAGTTTAGTATCTTCTGAATGTCTTAAGCTGCTTTCTTATCTTTATCCATAGTAATTAATAATTTTCTTTCTCATACTTCTTAAGGTTTTGATGCCTTCATTCGAAAGATTGTTACCCATTATAGACTTGAATTGGCTTAGCATTTTTTTGTATATTTTTTCTTTCCCACTACTATTAGTGCAATTGAATTCCATTCTATATTCTCTATGTTTGTTTTAGTGTATAGATAGTAATTTTATTGTCCCGTCCTTTAAACACTTCAGCAGTAATCTTTCTTAGACTATCCTGAGTGATGCCATTAATGAGATGTATCGCTATGTTCTCTTTGTCCAATGTCTTCTCTTTTAATTGTATTAGCTTGAACCACAATTCCTCTTTCTTGCCGCTCAATATTATTTTTACAACTTTGTAAACCTTTTGGATATTCCCTTTTGATTTCAGTCTGGTAATGTGTTTAATGACCTCAAAGTCTTCATCCATTTCAGGTAGCTACGAGAATTTCTTTCTAAATATTTTATGTATACCAAAATTCTTCCCAGTATCATTTGATTCTACTAAGTCAACACTTAAATAGGGTTTCATTCCATTCTTCATATTCAACCTGTTTCTAGGTTAAGTAGCTCTCAATTTGCAGGCCATCCAATATTGCCCTGTTGCGCAATGGTTTTGTTTGGGTGGCTTCCTAGACAGCACAAATTGTGCTTTTTACTTGTCCTGTTTAAACAGCCACTTTAACACCTTTGCTTCTTGGTTTCCCAAAACTTTGTAAATTTTCCTGTATCTCTGTTGTCATTATCGGGTCGATGGTTTAGCGGTCTATCGCACATATTCATTTATAGGCGAGTTTATGAGTCCGAGACTGCTGGGCTTCGAATCCCAGACCAGACCATGTGGATTTTTAATTAAATTGCATGGTTCGGTTTAGGATTTGATGTGTGCCGTATTAATGGAAATTCAATTTATGTTGATATGACATGCATATTATAAAATCGCCATACATTATCGTCTCGATGATGGTGGGTGAGGTTTTCCGGGTTTTCCTCATTTGTAAGTCAAATGGCACCATCAATCACCCTTAAGTCGCCCCGGAGCGCCACGGCAAATAATAATAGCCGTCCCTTCCCCTACACAAGTCGTTCAGTCGACTTCAGGGGTTGAAATTCTCTCGTAAGGGGGTGAATTAGGGAGAGTATTATTATTATTATTATTATTATTATATTATTATTAGAATGGAGCGGACACTTCTGATTTTACTTGCAAAGACCTTTATGTGTCGTTCTATTTGGTTATTTCGATATCATTTCTCACATACATGTCAATATTCTTTATTGTATTTCGTAATTTTGCCGACAATTGTTTTTCATTCAAAATTTTATATCTTCTGTATTCCTCGTATTCCTTTAATAGTTTCAGTGTTAGACAAGTTAGACGATTTTTATGGAGATGTCACAATGGACAATTTCCTTCTGATAAGAGCTACATATTTGTCATTATCCATCTTTCCAGTTATGGATCCACTTTCTTTCGATTGATCAATTCAATCGTTTTTTAAATTGTTCCACTGTTTGAAGTTCGAAGCGCTATTACATGCCTAGTTGCCTTTCGGTGCATTGTTTTCCATTTTGTATCCCACGAGTTGGGCCGAAATATTCGGTCGAGCTCGACTGAGATGAAGTCTATGTTCATGGCACCAGCGCGTAAAGCTAGGAAGTGATGGTTCGATTCCAGCTCGGGTCACGCGGAATTTTTAATTTTTCATGGTTTAGAGAAAAATTTCATAATTTCATTGGGGAATTTGAGAATGTATTTCTAAATTTCCAAAAATTAAATCAAAGTAAATCCTGAAAAAAATAAAAGATAATTAGACTATAAAAAGTAAAAAGAATTGTAAACGGGATGAACTTAAAATCCTGCTATCTATCCTACTTATGTTTTCTAGCGGTACCCCTTCGAGTCAACAGCAACCGATCCAGTAATCGTAACTTTTCGTTCTATTGAAGTTATTATTTTTGGAGGGTGTAACGTTAACTCTTTAATGGTTTTTATTGGAGTATTGGTTAGGTGTAATTGGCTCGCTAATTGCCGCTTTTATTTTTTGATAGAGGGTGAAAATATCGGATATTGATTGCAATTAATTTGAACTGTATTGTGTCAAATAAACCTGGTGGTTACTGGAAAAGACGACGTTTCAATTTAGAGTTGGAATACTTGAACAAATAAGTGGGCAAACTATTTCCCAGTAGTTTAAGTAAGGTTTGTTAATGGCTTTAAACTAATTTATCCGTTTGACTGTATTTGTAAAATGAAAATATTTCCTTTCTACTTTTTTGGTTAGGATGTAGTGTCGGTTATTATACCTGCTACAATAGGCCACTTTTTATTAAAGAAATAAAAGCTTCCTCCCGTACAGGGGCGGACCGTGAATTTGTGGGTCCCTGGGCTAACATTATTTATGGCCTTGAACTAAAACTACTTGGGGGCCCTGGTCTAACGCTAATTACTTGGGAGCCTTCCTAATTAATCAAACTAATCAAACTTTTGTCAAAAAACTATTTTCTTTAATTATGTATACGATATAGGTAATTAATCGAAATAATCGATTAATCGAAATAATCGATTAATCGAAATAATCGATTATTTCAATTAATAAGAACGCTTAATTGGTGGTTCCTCCCTTATCGAGACTTTCGCTTCCAAGGACAAAGTCGTAACAAAAAAACGAAAAACGATTTGATTTTAAACGAAAGACAGAAATACATAAAATTTTCAGGTTTATGAAGCAGTCCGATACTTAAGCTAAACCACGTATAGAAACTTCACTAACCCTAGTTTTTAAGATGCATTCCATATCGCCTTTTAATTAGATTTGCACAAATTGTTTGAACAATTTATGTAAAAATAATTAGACCCCTTGGCCCTTAAAGTTGCCTATATAAAAATATTTGGTTCCTCTAAGCGTGTCATATAAAAATAATAATTGGGCTCTCTACTTTATTGGTGTTAATATTAAATTCAAAAAGTTTTTTGCATTTTTGAACTTCAAATGATCGGAAACGGATAAGAAAATAATGAGGCCCCGTAGAAGAATACTTTATGAAAAACATGTGTAGCAAGTCTAATACAATTTAGAAATTCTAAATAAATAAATAATAAAGGTAACATACGATATAAATGTATATAACAGAAAAATTTTAGACAAACAGAATAATACATTGATCTGAATTTAATTATTAAAACGCAGATCAGTCTAGTAACGCCATTGACTATTCAAATACTCACTGATATCGTAAAAACAGTGCAAATGTAAATAATTTTTAACATTACGTTTAAAAGCTAAAAAATTTTAATTTTTTAAGTTTACTGGAATTTTATTATACAGTTGAACATCTAATGAGTCTTTTTCGATAATTCCAATCGAAAACGTGTGGTTCTAATTAAATCACCAACCCTGGTGGGATAGTTGTGGTAATCAGAATTTAAGAGTATAGTATCTTTTCCAAGACAGTGTGCATAATGTATATACAGGGCAATGGTAAAATATTTAGAGTCTGAAATAATGGTCAACAAGAGTCTCTAAAGTGGCTCCCAGTTAGGATTAGTATGACTCTCTTTTGAAGTCGAAAGATTCGTATGGCATTCGATGCGTTTCCCCTAGTATTATACCATAAGTAAGATAACTGAGAAATAGGGAGTGATTAGCCATCAAAACAGTGTCCACGTTTATACTTGTTTTTAAATTTCTAAGTAGTAATATTTGAGAACTTTGTTTTTTTGCTAACTTTTCAATGTAGGTGTCCCACTTTAGACCGCTGTCGAGTGTTATTCCCAGAAGAGTGGCTCAATTTGCGTTATCATGTTTCAGGTTAGTACTAAAAGTCTGTGACCTGATGGTCGGTGTCTGGCAAGGAACATATAATTAATTCTGCAATACTGGAAAAATAATTATTGAACACTTCTGGGGTAATATCACATGAGGAACTTTTATTATTGGTGGCATTTCGTTCAAAATTTATTAATTTCCAACTATCTTTCGACTTATTTGATGAATTTTTTAAAAATGAATCGTAGGCTGATCTTTTGGCATCTTCAATTGACCTTTAATAATATTTTTTGTAGCAGATGTATGCAATTCGGTCAGATTCATTCTTAGTGCAATCATATATAGTTTTTATCGCTGTTAAAGTATTGCGTTTTTTACTTTCCTATCTTTATACAAATATAAGGAAAGTATAGGAATCATGATTTTTTCGACCTCGACTTTTCGACCTCGAGTTTTCGACGGATTTTTACGTTTTGAGGTCCCCTGAATCCGTTTTGACTATTTTCGCGATGATGTCTGTGTGTGCGTGTGTGCGTGTGCGTGTGCGTGTGCGTGTGCGTGTGCGTGTGCGTGTGCGTGTGCGTGTGCGTGTGCGTGTGCGTGTGCGTGTGCGTGTGCGTGTGCGTGTGCGTGTGCGTGTGCGTGTGCGTGTGCGTGTGCGTGTGCGTGTGTGTGTGTGTGTGTGTGTGTGTGTGTGTGTGTGTGTGTGTGTGTGTGTGTGTGTGTGTGTGTGTGTGTGTGTGTGTGTGTGTCGCATAACTCATGAACCGATACACAAAAAATCACCAAATTTATAAATAAATAAATAAATAAATATATATATTACGGAATAATTCATTAGTATCAATAAATTACATAAAATAGCTTAAGTACATTAAAAAAGGTAGGCACAATAAATCTAAAATTTCATATATGAAATGTAATAAACTAAACTAAAGATATTAAAAACAAATTCTCTTTACATCATTCACAAATTGACTAATAGAACACCCAGTGATGTCTAAATTGTATTGATTAGCCAGTCGCATTAGTCTAGGTAGAGGTGCATGATAAGCATAATTGGTAAGGTGAAGTTGAATGGCAAATAAACTATTATTTCTTGTAGTTCTTGTGGGAACTCTAAATTCAATCTAGCTAATAACTCATCAGAAGTAATAATCCCGGCTATGATCTTATGGAGGAATGATAGATCCATCAATATTCTTCTATTAACAAGGGTTGGGAGGTTTAATAAGTCCAGAATTGTGGAATAATTATATGTACCTGCTGCTAGACCAACTTTAAAGGCACAATATCGTAGATATTTATTTTGGACATTTTCAATCCTTTTTACAGAGTTTATGTAAAATGGACACCATATGGTAGAGCTGTACTCCAAAATGGACCGCACATATGCAATATAAACCATTCCACAGGCATCTAAAGATAACGAGCTAGAGTTTCTTATCAGCATGCCTAACATTTTCATTGCTCTATTAACTATAAGATTGATATGATTATTAAACGAAAGATCTGAGCAAAATACGATTCCCAGGTCTTTAATTTCGGTAACACGTTTAATTAATGTATTGTTATTCAGAGAGTAGTTATGTGTTATTTGATTATGATTTTTTGTAAAAGTAATGCAGTAACACTTACTAGTGTTTAGGGTTAGACCATTAGAGG